>PVJN01035670.1:0-21946 GCA_004026805.1 Lasiurus borealis | reverse complement strand
CCCCCCAGTTCCTCACCGTGCTACACTCCAACCCCGTGAGTACCCCCCAGTTCCTCACCGTGCTACACTCCAACCCCGTGAGTACCCCCCAGTTCCTCACCGTGCTACACTCGAACCCCGAACCCCGTGAGTACCCCCTGAGTTCTTCACCGTGCTACACTCGAACCCCGTGAGTAGCGCCCGAGAGCGAGTGCTGGACAAGGCAGCGGGCTGCGGGACAGCTTTCCCGTGTGTGTGTGCATGTGTGTGTATGTCTGTGTATCTGTGTGTGTGTCTCTGTGTGTATGTGTCTGTTTGTGTGTGTGTCTCTGTCTGTGTCTCTCTGTGTGTGTGTGTGTGTCTCTGTGTGCGTGTGTGTTGGTATCTCTGTGTGTGTCTGTGTGTCTGTGTGTGTGTCTGTGTGTGTGTGTCTGTGTGTTTGTCTGTGTCTCTGTGTCTCTCTGTGTGTGTGTGTCTGTGTGTGTGTGTGTCTCTGTGTGTGTGTCTGTGTGTGTGTGTGTGTGTGTGTGAGGACAACAGCAGGAATGGCCATAGCTGTGTTGGCCAAGCACCAGGCGTGCTCCAGGCACGGGGTAGGCACTCTGGACGTTTTGACTGGTTCCTCCGAAGTGTTGACTTGGATGAAAAGCCCTTGTTTCCAGACGAGGACACGGGGGCACAGGGAGGTTAAATGTGCTCCCGGGGCTCAGTGGTGTCGTGAAAGCTGACGTTTCAGAGGCGGGGACTCTCGGGTCCATGCCGTGCAGGACCCCCAGGCCTCAGTTTCTAAGCTCCGTGGACTGTGATAAATAACCGAGAGGCCCGGCGTGTGAAATCCACGTGCGGGGATGGTCCCCAGGCCTGGCCTGGCATCAGGGCCATCTTCCCTGATGGCCGGCAGCTGGCCCCGCCCCTGCTGCCACCCAGCCCGGTTCTCCATTCGCCATTGGGCGATCGATCGGAGCCTGCCAGCCGGGGGGAGGGACCGAGAGGTGGTCATTGCCCCTCACGGTGACTGGTCGAGCCGTCATTCTGCCTTTCGGTTAGTTTGCATATTACTCTTTGTAGGATAGATGCATAGTCTTGGTTTCCGAACTTCAGAGATTCTGGCTTAATAGGTGTAAGTCCCAAGAGCCCTTTTTTTTTTAACGGATCCCTTAAGTCAGTGGTTCTCAACCTTCCTCATGCCGAGACCCTTTAATACAGCTCCTCATGTGGTGGTGACCCCCAACCATAAAATTATCCTCGTTGCTACTTCATCACTGTGATTTTGCTGCTGTTAATGAATCATCATGTAAATATCTGTGTTTTCCCATGGCCTTAGGCGACCCTGCTAGCAGTTCTCAACCTGTGGGTGGCAACTCACAGGATGAGAATCGCACAGGACCATCAGAAACCACAGATACTTACATTAAGATTCATTAACAGCAGCAAAATCACAGTGATGAAGTAGCAACGAGGATAATTTTATGGTTGGGGGTCTGATGGTCTTTAGGCTCTACAGCAGCGGTTCTCAACCTGTGGGTCACTCCTATCTCAACTGTTGCTTGTATTTCAAAGCAAAAATAGCTCGCTCACAGCTCGTATCTCAAAAATCTCGTATGTTAGGGCACTCGTATCTCGAGGTACCACTGTATTTGCTGGCATTTCTTCTTTTTCTTAGCTTAGTGGGAAATGTTACAAAACAAACTTTTACTTGGTTTCCTTATTTTAAGATTTGTTATCTAGCCTTTTTTTTTTTGGCCTGAATTGTTTATGATCTACAACTGTTCTAATAAACTCCCTAGTTATAGTATTGAAAATGATAATTAATTTAGCATACAAAAGGAGTATATTAATTTAAAAGCTTTCCTCGTTCTCTTTTTTTATGATTTGAAGTTATCAATTTGTTTTAAGCTAGTCATAAAAACAGATTTCATATAGCAGCATTTTACTTAATCATCTTTACTGGGAAGAACACAATTAAGTAGATATATGGTTGATAGAACTCTTAAGGGAAAACTAGAAAACAAAATAGGTTTTTTTTTTTTTTCTGTTTTGCATGATGGTTGCTTTAAGGTATGTTCTACTGCCCTCTGTTGGTTGTGACCAGATTTCTTCCAAATTGTCCAGATAAACCATTGCTCCTGGTAACTCTAGATTGACTGGCAGGGCGATCAGGGGGGGCCCTGCTGGCACCCATCTTGGCTGGCCTGGGGCCTGTGGGCAGGGGGCACCTCCTGCATTGAGCATCTGCCCCCTGGCTGCGGCACAACAGGGAACAACCCACACACAAAGAGGGATCCTGGCCGTGAGGACCACGAGACCTAGAGGGAATGGAGGTCTCTTTCCCTGCCCGGTCCCCTCTCCCGCCCCGGTCCCCCCTGCTCAGGGTTTCCTCCTTAACTCTGCTAGTCCTGTCGGTGGGGTTCAGTGTCTTCACCCCTCTGTGGCCTTGGTTTCCCGAACTCTGCTTCCGCCTCGACGAGCCTCCTCCTCCGTCCTCCCCCTGCAGTCCTCCTCCTCCTGCATCCTTTCGCATCATTATCCCGGACTCATCCCTGTGTCCTCGGAGTGCTAGGTCAGCGCTGAGCCCCTTCTTCCATTCCTAGGAAGGGGGGTTCTGGCTTAAGCTCTCCCGAGTCCTCCGAGTGGAAACCAGCTTCACTGCTGTCCTTCAGCTGTCATAGACATGGCCGGTAGAATCCCAAATATACTCCTTTGCTTGCTTATACTGTACTTGGTATTTTTATGGTTATCTTTACCTCTTTATGGATCTCTGAGAGCCTTGTTCCCGTGGATTAAAATCCTGATACTTATGAGGAAAGCAGGACAGTTATGATCTCATCCTGCAGCTGGGCCACTTGAGGGAGAGGGTAAATGCCTTCCTCTTCTCCATCGTGACTGACAGGGCTGTGATTAGCATCTTCACTATAGGACTATCTGAGTGTGTTAATATATTTTTGAACCAAGTACAGTGGTACCTCGAGATACGAGCGCCCTAACATTCGAGATTTTTTGAGATACGAGCCGTCGAGCGAGCGATTTTTGCTTTGAAATATGAGCAACAGTTGAGATAGGAGTCATCGGGTGGATCGGCCGGCTGCACACGACCCACCAGTTTACCGAGACTCGAGCGTCTCCTAGTTTCCCACGCCTCAAGGTTACGGAACACATTAAACTCCTATCTTGAGGTACCAGTGTATAGACATAGACATAGACATTAGACATTAGAGATTAGACATAGACATAGACATATATATGCATTTTACACAAATAGTACATATGTTGAATAACCTGTAAGATATATTAAAAACTAGAATGAACTCACCTGCGAAGAACCCTGTCTGTAGTCTCTTTGTAAAAGGGCAGCATGTGGAGGGCTGTATCTGTTTGGCCGAGTGTGCTGCCTGGGCCCTCACAGTCACGTGCATGTTGCACAGCCTGGGGAACCACAGGTGCTCAAGGCTGCCTGCCCTCCCCGCTCCCCCCCCCTCTTCCCCCGTTCCTAATGAGGGAAGTCTTCCTGGCACTTAATTAGCTTTGGCCGCTGCGCCCTGCAGAGCCCCGCTGAGCTTGGCACTCCCTGCCACGTCTCATTGGGTGGCGGGGGAGATGAAAGGCCGCAGTTAATGAGAGGAGCGGCCCGAGACTCCGGGGCGCAGAGCGGTCAGCCCCAGGGGCTCGCTGCCGGCCAGAGGCTGGGCCGCTGCCTCTTCCCCGTAGCGAGTGAGGGGCCGTCAGATGCTCCGGATAAAGGGCAGGATGCGGCCTGTGGAGTTGCTTCACGGTGGGGAGACAGAAATGAGAGGGATCGAGACATAGGCCGATTTACAGCAACGGCGAACGTCACCATTTATCGGACGGCGTTATCCCACCGTCCTTGGTCCCCGAAGAGACGTCCTGGGGACGGTGGCCTGGATGCCAGACAGGCCGGTGTGGTCTCGGGCCTCTGCGCGTGCAGGGGCTTCTGGGGAAGCAGATCGCAGCTCCAAGCCGCGTGCAGCAAACAGATGCCTGGCTGAGTGTTCGTTCGTCCGACGCCACGGCAGGGTCAGCCGAGGGCTACAAGCTGTTAATTAGCTAACGCTCGCCTCTCTCAGCCTCTGACGGCTTTGATTAGCGTCTGCCTCTGCTTTCATGCCATCGCCGTCTTTTCTCTCGTGCCCTCTAATTGCCCGTGGCCCTGTGCAGGCATGCCGGCTTGGCAGACCCTGTGAGGGGCACCTCGGTTTCTCACAGCGTCAGGGCCGCTCTCGGTTGGACGGGTTGAAATGTGACCGTCAGGGCCGCTCTCGGTTGGACGGGTTGAAATGTGACCTCCATCTACTGTATACTCGGGCGGGTGAGGGAACTAGAGTACACGAGTATGTGGGAATGGTTTAATGTGCTCTTCTTCCCTCTTTCCTTCCTTTTGTCTTGAAAGAGAAACTATTTTAATGCAGAGTAAGAAGTATATAAGGAGTGGATCCATCAGAATAGCTACATAACAGTTATTTTATGCTAGAGGCCCGGTACACAAAATTCATGCACAGGTAGGGTCCCTAGGCCTGGCTGGCGATCAGGGCCAATCTGTGGGGTGACTGGCAGGGTGATCAGGGGGGGTCCTGCTGGCACCCATCTTGGCTGGCCTGGGGCCTGTGGGCTGGGGACAGCTCCTGCATTGAGCGTCTGCCCCCTGGTGGTCAGCGCGCGTCACAGCGACCGGTTGTTCCGCTGGTCGTTCTGCTGTCTGGTCAGTTTGCACATTAGGCTTTTATTATATAGGATATAGGATAGTGTAGGTTACATGTCAATAATGGCAAATAGCACGTCTCAGTGACAAGCTAACAGAGCTGTGTTTCGCATTGCACGCTGGATGGTCAGGGTTCTATGATTCCTGTAGCCACTCAGAGACCCAGGGGCCCAGGCTGGGTCCCTCTGCAAGCATTGCTGGTCGCTCTACCAAGGAAAGAAAGCTCCAGAGGGACTCACATTGGCAATGAAGGCGTCCACCTGGACATGACATGTCTCGAGGGACCCTGCACACTCAGGAGCAATGAGGACGGTCCTCATACTCACTTGTCTTTTAACCGCAGTCACGACCACAGTACTGGGCATGGCAGGGACAGCGAACGGTTATTAGAATGAACTGATGCCCAGGGATTCTGGTTCCTGTGGGGTTTGCCTTCATCCATCTTAGACGGAAGTAAATAACATAACCCAGGAAGTAAAACCTGATCCAGGTTTTCTCCAGATCCAGGGAAGAGGGATTGAAAGCCTGAGAATAGAGTTTAGTTCCCGGACAGAGCATTCCTGGCCAGGTCAGCTTCCTAGTTACTCCTGTTCCCTCCGTGGCACATGGTATTGTGCACTGAACGTTTGTTGACTGACTTCTCTGTGGACCACCCATGGCTTAGGGTCCATTCTCAGGATATCGCTTAAGTATCATAGAGATGAAGACGATAATGTTTTTGAGAAAAAATACTTTTTTTGTGTGTGGTTGTGTAGTGGAAATTTATGACATGTGCATTTTTGATAATATAAATTGGGCCGTGCATGTGTGTGTGTGTCTGTGTGTGTGTGTATGTATCTGTATATACACATCCAGAAAAAATAGAGGGAAAGAACACACACACACACACACACACACACATATGCATACACACACATGCATGCATGCGCGCACGCGCGCGCACACAGACACACACACACACACACACACACACACACACACACACGGTATAAAGTCCAGGTAGTACTGTCTTCCATTCCATTCCCCAAGCGTATGCCTCTAAGGCAGTGGTTCTCAACCTTTCTAATGCCGGGACCCTTTAATACAGTTCCTCATGTGGTGGTGACCCCCAACCATACTTCATAACTGTAATTTTGCTATTGTTACGAATTATCATGTAAATACCTGTGTTTTCCGAGGGTCTTAGGCGACCCCTGTGAAAGTGTCCTTCGACCCCCAAAGGGGTCGCGACCCACAGGTTGAGAACCGCTGCCCTAAGGTGTGAGGTGGAACATCTCACTCTGCTATGGTCTCCGGTGAACACGGCTCAACGGTGAGAGCCACCCAGCCCGTGGCACGTGCTTCTCCTACTCAAGCACGTGGCCACGCACTTCCCCGCTACCCGCCTTCTGAGTGTGTGCCGGCTGCTCTGTGGCACTCAGCGAGGGACCCGCGATCCGGTCTGATGCTGCTGAAAAGCGGCCTTTTGGGGGTTCACTGGAAGGTGGTATATTTGCCTTCAGCCTGGTTTGATTTGACATTTATTTATTTGCCTAAAACCGACATTAGGTGAAAACGTCAGACCTGGCATTCCTTACAGCAGCGGTTCTCAACCTGTGGGTCGCGACCCCTTTGGGGGGTCGAACGACCCTTTCACAGGGGTCGCCTAAGACCATCGGAAAATGCAGATATTTACATCACGATGCATCACAGTAGCAACATGTCATGGTTGGGGGTCACCACCCCATGAGGAGCTGTATGCAAGGGTCGCGGCCTTAGGAAGGTGGAGAACCGCTGCCGTACAGCATGAGACTCCCTGGCCTTCTCACTCATTAGATGCCCACACCTCATCAGGAAAGGCAGCCTTGCTCTCTGCAGCCTTTCTGTAGGATACTGATCAACCTATGTTGTTCCGTGTCCGTGTCTGCCCTTCCCGTGTGTGGGTCCAGAGCTACGTGCCCACCGGAGGAGTAGACACACCCATGTGCATACGTGGCTCCTGCCTGCCCTGGGGTTGACCTCGGCTCTCCATCCTTCCTGCAGAGTGCCTACCGCATGTTTACAAACAACACGTGTCTGAAGCACATGATCACCAAAGTCCGGCGGGACACCCACCACTTCGAACGCTACCAGCACAACCGGGACCTCGTGGGCTTCCTCAACATGTTCGCCAACAGACAGCTGGAGCTGCCCCGGGGCTGGGAAATGAAGCACGACCATCAGGGCAAGGTAACGGGCGCGCGGCCCCGCACGGGGCTCCGCCCTCGGCGTCGGTGGGGGAGGGGCAGAAGGAGGCCCTTGGGGAGGTGGCACAGGCCAGCTCCTGGGTTCGAGCGAAACGGGGACCAGCAGGCTGTCTCTACAGTGGTCACCACGTACCTCAGAAGTACCGTATTTCCGGTGTATAAGACGACTTTTTAACCCAGGAAAATCTCCTCAAAAGTCGGGGGTTGTCTTATACGCCAGGTGTCATCTTATAGGGCGGGTATATCCCAAACTCTATATTTTAACTGGAAAAGTTGGGGGTCATCTTATATGCCGGGTGTCATTTTATAGGGCGGGTATATCCCAAACTCTGTATTTTAACTGGAAAAGTTGGGGGTCATCTTATACGCCAGGTGTCATCTTATAGGGCAGGTATATCCAAACTATATTTTAACTGGAAAAGTTGGGGGTCATCTTATACGCCGGGTGTCATTTTATAGGGCGGGTATATCCCAAACTCTGTATTTTAACTGGAAAAGTTGGGGGTTGTCTTATACGCCAGGTGTCATTTTATAGGGCAGGTATATCCCAAACTCTGTATTTTAACTGGAAAAGTTGGGAGTCGTCTTATACGCCAGGTGTCATTTTATAGGGCAGGTATATCCCAAACCCTATATTTTACCTGGAAAAGTTGGGGGTCGTCTTATACGCCAAGTGTCATTTTATAGGACAAGTATATCCCAAACCCTATATTTTACCTGGAAAAGTTGGGGGTCGTCTTATACGCCAAGTGTTATTTTATAGGACAAGTATATCCCAAACCCTATATTTTACCTGGAAAAGTTGGGGGTCGTCTTATACGCCGGAAAATACGGTAGAGTATGTGGAGGATGGCGTGGGGATGTTTGCTCCTGAGACCGTCCTGTTAGCCTGGATCCACTTCCCCTGTCACCTCTCACCATTTGCTGCCAATCAGAAAAGAGGTGGAACAGCGTGTGAGACGGAGAGTTGAACAGCAGTTGTATTGTTGGGTGTCGGTGGCTAGGAGGTTGCTAAGCAACCGCACAAGGTGTGTCTTTTGTGACGCTGTCCGGGTTGGGGCCTCCGTCCGGTTGGTTCAGATCCGGATGTGGTTAGCACGTCAGACAGGGACACAGGTGCATGTGTGTGCGATGAGCAGCATGCCGCTGGTCCCACAGGCCGGGAGCCACCTGGGTGTCACTTCCTTTGCGGATGGTGAACCGGAAGGCTGGGTTGCACGCCGGAGCTCGGCACGAGCACGGGATTGGAATGAGGAACCTGGTCGTTTCTGTCCGGATCCTCAGCTAAGCTGCTGTGTGTGCGATCCTTGTTTAGCACCGCCCTGAGCCGGGAACGGTCTAAGCTTTTTATATGTCTGAGCCTCTGTCAGCAGCTCATAGACGGTATTGTTATCATTACTGCCGGTGCCAGATACGAGACGATGGATTTGGTGACCTGCCCAGCATCACAGAGATGGGCAGGGACTGGGCGGTACCCTCGCCCGGGCAGCTGGTCGCAGGCACCATGCTCTCCACGCAGTAACCGACGTCGGCATCCTTGTCTGTAAGAGGACTTTGCATCCCTTGTGGGTGCGGACGATTAAAAGCGACCTAACGTTGGAAGTGACTATGCTTGGCTCGTTCATTCAGTCAACATTTACCCAGCACCTGTGCAAGGCAGACAGGCCAGCTGCTTCCCACACCCGAGTGCTCCTGGGGAGAGATGGGAAATAAGCAGGTCAGCGAGAACATAGCATTCCAGGAGCCTCGTCATGCTAAGATGTAAAACGGGGATGAGCCACGTCCATCCCAGGGGCCGTAGGAAGCCTGCAAAATCATTAGGCCTGGCCCGCCGAGGCATTGGGGGTGAGGGAATGAAATGTGTGGCCGGATAGAACAGGCCGATTGGAGGCTGGTCATTGTGCTCGGCCCTTGAATGATGCCGTGAATACACAGATGCTCTTGGCAGACAAAGGTTCCCCGCCCCTGGCACAGCTGGTCCCGGTAAGGACTCGGCAAAGCCTGGATGGTGTTATACCCGGCGCATGAGAGCAGCGACAACCGGCATTCGTTGCTCTTCTCCACTCGGCCAGGACGTCAGGAAGGGCTGTCTGCGTCAGGGAACCACTGGCCGGGACACCCCAGAAGGGTGCTAGGCTGTCCCCACAGCTTTTGAAGTGTAGGGACTTAACTTGCTCGGTCAGCTGCACCCTCAGGGAAGGGACATGGAACTTGTGCACGTGCCTTCAGGGAACAGCGCCTTGTCACAGCCCCTGGCCTGGAGGACGGTGTCCGTTGCATTCAGGGTGCTGTGGCCGGTGAATTGTGACCGAGGGTTAAGGACAGGTTCTGTCTCAGTGTGGACCCCGTGATGTTGGGCGCACCCGGATTCGGCCCTTGCATGCTCACAGCCGACTTGTGGAGAGCTGCTATGTTGACCCACATTCCAAATGCTTTTCTTACAAACTTTTCTAAAAACGTTTCACGTGAATGTTAAAGGCACGCTTCAAACTGAAATGCCCGTTGCGTCTTGAAGGTATTTATCACAGGTTCTTACAAGCTGATCGCTTTTTAAAACATTCTCGCGATGGGCCACGAGCCTCAGCACGGAAAACACGACAATTCTCATGATCCGCCCGCAACGTGTTAAGAATTCTTTTATGTCTTTTTATTTTTATTTTAAATACCTCCTTTCTTACCCCGGTGCCTGTCCCACAGAAGGCTCTCAAAACAAGTTTGATGAATGAATGAAGGTCAGCCGCCACTGCAGAGGACAAACAGACCAGCCGCCAGGCCTCCTCCCTCCCCTCTCCCCACCCCCACCCCCACCCCACGTTCTCCAGAAGTCACCCCTCCATTGACCCCCATTTGACCTGCCTTAATGCCTCTGCTGTCCTGGGTTTTTCGCATTGCATGTTCGAACACGGTAGTAATTATGCTTGTACTGCACTTCAGCTGTCTTCAATTTTGAAAAGAGACGGTTTTCTAATTACTGAAGGCCTCGCGTTTAACCTGGGTGAGATTCCGCAGATTGGGGTGGGCTCTTCGGGGGAGGTCTAGGGGGAAACAGGTCCTCATTTTGAAACAAAACGTAGAAGCAAAGACAGTTGCCCAGGACAAAAAAAAAAAATGTTCTGCTTGCTTGCTGTGCTCAGAGTTTCTAAGTTTTTTTTTTATTTTTTATTTTAAATATATTTTATTGATTTTTTTAAATAGAGGAAGGGAGAGGGATAGAAAGCTAGAAACATCGATGAGAGAGAGACATCGATCAACTGCCTCCTGCATGCCCCCCACTGGGGACGCGCCTGCAACCAAGGTACATGCCCTTGACCGGACTTGAACCTGGGAGCCTTCAGTCCACAGGCCGACGCTCTATCCACTGAGCCAAACCTGTTTCGGCGAGTTTCTAAGTTTTTTCTACACTCTCAGGAGTGCGAAAACCCAGGGTAATTTGGGATCTGAGCTACAGTTAAATTTTTGCAAGAAATAATACAATAGTAGCATTAGAATGTGACCTGTGTCACACGTTTCTGGTCTTTGACGGGGTTTGATTGTTGGTGGGTGCTCATGGGATAACACATATATCTGGGAGACAAATGTGGGCTTTCGTAAGGAAAAACCAAATGTTATTTCACTTAGAAGCATTCTCTCCCCCGTCCTTCCTTTTGAAATCAATTTGAGAAAATCAGGCCGCAGTGGGGACAGGATTTCTAGATCCATCACTGTCTCCCCGACCTCCCTGAACCGCAGCTTTCAGTGGTTCTCAACCTTTCTAATGACTCAACCCTTTAATACAGTACCTCGTGTTGTGGTGACCCCCAACCAGAAAATTATTTCCGTTGCTACTTCATCACTGTCATTTTGCTGCTGTTAATGAATCGTCATGTACATATCTGTGTTTTCCCATGGTCTTAGGCTCCACAGCAGTGGTTCTCTACCTGTGGGTTGTGACCGGCAGGTTGAGAACCATTAGCAGGGTCGCCTAGAACCGCTAGCAGGGCTCCAGGGCATGTCTGCCCCGTCTCACTCACCACCCGATCGGCCTGACCCCAGCAGCAAGCTAACCTACTGGTTGGAGCGTCTGCCCCCTGGTGGTCAGTGCACATCATAGCGAGCAGTTGAGCGGCGTTAGCATATCATTAGCATATCACGCTTTGATTGGTCGAACAGATGACCAGATGACTGGACACTTAGCACATTAGGCTTTTATTATATAGGAATGTATTTATTTATAGCCAGGAGCGCTGCTCACCTGGTTACCCACCTCCCCAAAATCTTGATTTGAATGGTTGGGTAGAAGGAAGGGTTTATGGAGAACATGGCTGAAGAGTTCCATCAATGTAGACTTGTCTAATGATGACAAAGATTTGTGGTTAATGGCTGACCCCGCACTCTGGTGGGAAGCGCACCTGGTGTTCCCGAGACTGTGCTGCAGGGTTCCTGACAGGGTCCCCTTCCGTCTCACCATGGCCTGCAGCCCGCCCTGACCCGCCGTGGTCCAGCACGGCCTTCCCATGCTGGCCCCTTTGTCGCTCTTGGTCTGTTGTCCGTACCGTGGACGTCCAGGACAGTCCGCCGTCGGATGCTGCTCCCGCCCCAGCACTGCAACCACCGAGTGGCTCCTGCTTCTCCGGCACGTGTGCCCCGCTCCTGGATCATCCCGTGGATGGCCCTCCGGCCCTCTGCCTGGTGGCCAGTCTCCATCGGCTGTGAAAGCAGGATTTAAAATATATGTATATTTAGAGGAGGCACAGCGTGGTAGAAGGATTGACCCAGTCCCACAAAGAGTACTTATATATGTATATTTTTATTGATTTCAGAGAGGATGGGAGAGAGACACAGTGATGAGAGAGAATCAGTGATTAGCTGCTTCCTGCACATTCCGCCCTGGGGATGGAGCCCCGCACTATGTATATTTAGAGGAGGCACAGCATGGCGGAAGGGATTGACCCAGTCCCACAAAGAGTACTTATATGTATATTTATATGTATACAGTGGTACCTCGAGATCTGAGTGCCCTAACATACGAGATTTTTGAGATACGAGCCGTCGAGCTAGCGATTTTTGCTTTGAAATACGAGCAACAGTTGAGATACGAGTCATCGTGCGGATCGGCCAGCTGCACACGACCCACCAGTTTACCACGACTCGAGCATCTCATAGTTTCCCACGCCTCAAGGTTACGGAATGAATTAAACTCGTATCTCAAGGTACCACTGTATTTTTATTGATTTCAGAGATACAAACAATGATGAGAGAGCATCATTGATTAGCTGCTTCCTGCACATTCCGCCCTGGGGATGGAGCCCCGCCCCAGGGCATATGCCCTTGACTGGAGTTGAACCCAGCACCTTTCAGTCTGCAGGCCGATGCTCTACCCACTGAGCCAAACCGGCTAGGACAAAAATCCGGTTTTTTAAAATAACATCCTTAGCAAGATAAGTACTTTCTCCCGGGAACTGGATGTGACACCAGACCCGCACATTTGCACAGATGCACGCACGTGCTGGACAAAGCCGCTGCGCACCCTCCCCGACTGCCCCCCCTCTGTGCCTCTCACCGGCGGCGGAGCGTGTGTTCCAGGTGCTGACCCCGGGCCTGAGGGTCTGGCCGCTGGGCCTGGTTCTGGCCTGGGATGCCAGGCCAGGTGTCATAGCAAAGGAGGGACTCGCACTGCACTTTGAAGGGTGAGTGGGACGTTGAGAACAAGAGAGGATGGATCCGAGACCGGTGTGGCTCAGTGGATAGAGCGTCGGCCTGCGGACTGAAAGGTCCTGAGTTCGATTCCGGTCGGGGGCATGTACCTTGCTTGCGGGCACATCTCCACTGTGGGGGGTGTGCAGGAGGTGGCTGATCGATGTCTCTCTCGCATCGATGTTTCTGACTTTCTATCTCTCTTCCTTCCTCTCTGTAAAAGATCAATAAAATATATTAAAAATAAAAAAAGAGATGATGGAAGAACACCCAGCTTCTAGGTGGAGAGACAGGAGCACATCCGGTGGGTATGTTTGGTTCCTCTGGAGAAGTATGGGCGAGTTTCAAGAGACTCTGCATCAGCTACACACACACACACACACACGCACGCACGCATACACACACACACGCACGCACGCATACACACATACACGCACACGGCAGCTGATGATATGTTTACATCCCACGCCTGGCAGGCACCGGACCCACAGAGAGGCGATGTTAGGCGAGCAAACACGGTGTCCCAGTTCCGCCCGCTGGGCGGAGCACCCCTCCCCTCGGCCTCTGCCTGCTGCAGGCCCTCGGTTGAGCAGACAAGGCCTCCCACGCCAGGGAGGGCGTCTGCTGAGCCGTCTCCTGATCCAGATGCTAATCTCACCCACTCACCGCAGACCCGCCCAGGGCAGCCCGTGGCCCAGTAACGTGGACCCATAAAATGGACCATCACCGACCAGAGCAATGAAATAACACAGAGGAAGCTCCATGCCGAGGGCCAGGCCAGTGGTCAGCAAACTCATCAGTCCATAGAGCCAAATGTCAATAGAACAATGATGGAAATTTCTTAGGAGAGCCACATTTTTTAAACTTCAACTTCTTCTCACGCCACTTCTTCCAAACAGACTCGGCCAGGCCGTGGTATTTTGTGGAAGAGCCACGCTCCAGGGGCCAGAGAGCTGCCTGTGGCTCTAGAGCCGTGGTTTGCCGACCATGGGGCTAGATGGCTGAGATTGTTAGAAAGCACCTTAACATTTATTGCTACGTTCACAAAGCGGGCTTATCACTTATCACTTGGTTTAATTTTTTAGAAAAAGCGTTATTATTGGATTTCCCTGTCAGATGTAAATACAGAATTTCTATTTCCTGGTTTTGTCCTCTCAAACAGTATTAATGGAGGGTTTCCCCCCAAAATCATGCCACGTGTGCCTAAGTGGAAATACTAAGAAACAGTGAGGTTTACAAAAAAAAATGTATCATATACTTCCAGGTTTTTGTTTTTTTGTTGTTGCTTTGTTTTTTAAATATAGTTTATTGATTTTTTCACAGAGAGGAAGGGAGAGAGATAGAGAGCCAGAAACATCGATGAGAGAGAGACATTGATCAGCCGCCTCCTGCATGCCCCCTACTGGGAATGTGCCCGCAGCCAATGTACATGCCCTTGACCGGGATAGAACCTGGGACCTTTCATTCCCCAGGCCGACGCTCTATCCACTGAGCCACACCGGTTTTGGCTAGGTTTTCATTTTTAATGAAAATGTAAAACGGCAACCATTTCATTTCAAAATGAAATATCCTTTCCAATGCTTTGTTTTTTCCCCTCCAAAACAAACAACAACAACAGAAAAAACACGCACTAGAGTGTCTGCCAGCCACCTCGGCATCGGTGTCTGCAGCCAAGCCTTGTGACTCTGTGGGTCTGTGGCTGTCAGCCTGGGGTTTTGAGCATCAGAATGGTCCAGAGACCCAACTCTGATAAACACGACGCACGGCAGTTATGGTTAGGAGGGTGGATTTTTCTGGAAGAGAGCACATATTTGAACAGGGAAAGGGGGTGACCGCAGTCGGAGCCTACGTGAGGGTTCTCATCCCCTCGGACCTTAGCGGCCTGCGCGCCTGCAGAAGTGGCCCCGGGGTGACCTAGCCCCCGGTCCCCTCCCCGGTGGAGCCAATGGCCACTATTTACAGTTCTGGGTCAGGCCCAGGTACGGGGTCGGCTCCGTGAATAAGATGCAACTTCATGATGTGAGGTACACAGTGAATGCAAAGCCTCTTAGCAGAATACGTTCTGGACCTTGAAAAGTACGTTTTGGGGGGATTTTCGTGGTCAAATTCTCCACCGCTGCCTTTGTTACTATTTATTTATAATTTATTGTTAAAAATATATTTTATTGATTTTTTACAGGGAGGAAGGGAGACGCATAGAGAGTTAGAAACATTGATGAGAGAGAGACATCGATCAGCTGCCTCCTGCACGCCCTCTACTAAAGATGTGCCCACAACCAAGATACATGCCCCTGACCGGAATCGAACCTGGGACCTTTCAGTCTGCAGGCCAACGCTCTATCCACTGAGCCAAACCAGTTTCGGCTGTTACTATTGTTTTTTTAATGCTCAGCCGAGGATATGTTCCCACTGTTTTTTAGAGAGAGTGGGAGAGAGAGAGGGAAAGACGGACAGGAAAAGCGATGTGAGAAGAGCACATTGATGGGTTGCCTCCCGCTCGTCCCCCTCCCCCCCTTGAGGAAGAGCCTACAACCGAGGTACGGGCCCTCGACCAGAATTGAACTGGGGACCCTTGGACCCGCAGGCCGACACGCTATCCACTGAGCCACACCGGCCAGGGCTTCCTTTGTTATTCTGGTGGCACATTCTTCCCATGCGTTGCAACAACGAACACCTCTCTGTGTTGGTGACCTGGCCCAGTCGCCTCGAGTGACACAGTGATCAGGCGGAGGTGGAATTAAACTGTAAATGTAAATATAAAACACATGGTGTTTAGACACCCTCTCCCTCATTTTAAAGGCGTACAAAGATGTTAGGTAAAACAAACACAAACCAAAAAACAACAATAAATACATGTAGGGGGCGATCTTCCTGGGTAAAGCATCTTCCTGGGGGGAGTGTGCCTTCTGAATGAGAGAACAGAGCAGAGACTGCGCTTGTGAACTTATTTCTGAGTCAGATGCTACACTCGTGGAATCTTGAAGGAATTGCCCAAATATGGAGCTGGCCTTTGCCTGTGATTTTTTTTTTTTTGTAATCCCCATTTTATTTTGGAACAGTTATCTTCCTGACCTTCAGTGGATCTTTTTCTTAAAAAAGAAAAAAATAGAATTAGCTATTTTAAAATTTCCCGGCCATGACCTTCTTCTGCTCTGCCTAAAACGGGCCGGTGCGGAGAACGCCATTCTCAGCGTCTGCAGGAAGGAATGTGCTGGTAGCTCGCAGCCAGCTCCGGAAGGTGGGGGTGGGGGAGGGCTGATCTGTGGCACTCGCCTTGCCCGTGGTGCAAACTCTCCCGGCACAGCCAGGCTCACGCTGCCCACAGAACACTTACAGCTTGGCATCTGCTCTCCGTGAGCCAGGACACGCCGTGCCCAGAATATTCCTAGCTCTCCTATAACACTCTAGCCCCTAAACCCCTCCCCTCCCCGCACAGACTAGTACCCCACCTCTCCGTTAGCTACCGTTTCACATCTGAAGTGTTGGGGGACAGGGAACTTAACCCATACCTACTCCCCAACCAGCTGTTTCTGGAACTTTTCAGCTTGGGCACCATGATTTCTGTTCTCCCTCTTAGCGGCTTGATTTACTTGCCTTTTTTTATTTATTTTTCACAGAGAGGAAGGGAGAGGGATAGAAAGTTAGAAACATCGATAAGGGACATCGATCAGCCGCCTCCTGCATGCCCCCCCTACTGGGGATGTGCCCGCCACCAAGGTACATGCCCTTGACTGGAATGGAACCTGGGACCTTTCAGTCCGCAGGCCGACGCTCTATCCACTGAGCCACACCGGTTTCGGCTGATTGACTTACTTTTTAAATATGTATGGTGATTTGTAGAGAGGGGGAAGGGAGAAGGAGAGCAGGAGAGGAACGATGGTGTGAGAGTGAAACATCAGTTGGTGGCCTCCTGCATGCCTTCCCACTGGGGGTCAAGGTCAAGCAAGCCCCAAACCCAGGCAGGTGCCCCGATTGGGAGTCAGACCAGCAGCCTTGGGTGCAGGGGACCAGGCCTCGCCAGCGGAGCCACACCTAGCAGCTTCAGCTCTCTGGCCATAGCGGTTCAACCGTTTCCTTCAGCTTTTGTGAGTGTGTGTGTGTGTGTGACGGATACATGCATCATGAAATATTTGGGAGCACGCCCTCCTTCCGGTGGTTGAAAACGTTAGCGTGACTACCTTTTAGTCATCATCAACGGTCTCTTTAAGCCGTGTTTCCATCCCTGCTGTTGGCAAGGGGATGTCGTGCAGAGGAAAATCCGGTCATTCCTTGAACCAGTGATTCTCAACCTTCCTAATGCTGCGACCCTTTAAGACAGCTCCTCATGGGGTGGTGACCCCCAACCATAACATTATTTCCGTTGCTACTTCATCACTGTCATTTTGCTACTGTCATGAACTGTCATGTAAATATCTGATAGGCAGGATGTATTTTCATTGTTACAAATTGAACATCATTAAAGCATGGGGATTCATCACAAAAACAATATGTAATTATATATTGTGAAATATTTATTTCTAATGACAAATAAATGAAATGTTGTCTTGAATCGTGGTGTAGCATGGGCAACAGTCTTCATATAACAACAGTAAATGATATTGCTAAACTTTGCTACACCGAGGAGCGGTGTGTTGGTTCCTAAGACCATGGGAAATAGGTGTTTTCCAATAGTCTTAGGCGACCCCTGTGAAAGGGTCGTTCGACCCCCAAAGGGGTCGTGACCCATAGGTTGAGAACCGCTGCTTTTAGACTTAGGGAGTGCCAGCAGACCCGGGAGCTGAGAAGAAGTTTGTGTTTGGGACGAGAGCAGAGAATGTGTGCGTCAATAGATCTTTGTGAAAATTAAAGTCTATTTTTCTTTTAAAATGTTTCTAAGACGTTTTATAGAGCCGAGAAGCCAGAAGTCGGAGCAGACTCAGGACTCGGTACTCGTGACTTGTCCATTGTTGTTCTTCCATTGTCCCCCTGGCTCTGGTGAGCGGGAGGAGGGAGGGAGGTCGGAGTCCTTTCTGCAGCGCGGTTCCACATGGTTTGGGTTGTTTTCTCTTTCTTTCCTGGCTGTTTACACAGCCTTTTAATACGGATCTCTGGTTTGGCAGGATGCTGGTTAACTGGAAGCAGTTTCAAACCCCTGTCAGTAAGATTTGTTGTGCTTGAGCTGGGCATTTCTTCACAAACACGGATGGCCTTTTTCTTTCCTTAAAATAGAAGCTTTTTTTTTTTTTTAAGGATTGTGTAAAGCGAGAAGCATATTATATATTATTTTGTTTGGCTTCACCCACACAGCCCTCGGCTCCACGCAGCCCGGAGATCGGGCCTGAGAGCAGGCCGGGAGCAGGGAGAGGGGAGAGGGGTACAAAGTGAGACTGCAGCTGGGGTCCCTGAATTCCTCTCCTGGGGACTGGGTTGTGGCTTGAAGGCATTGCCTTCGTGACACGTAGCAGAAGGAGGTCTAGGTCCTTCTGGTTTGCTTTGCCGGTGGTGGCTGATGGGAAAAGGATGCCTTTTTTTTTTGAGACCATCGCGTTTTTCCTGGAGTCTGCGTTTGTCCGCCTGCTGCTTAACCAAGACAGAACCTGTCAGTACAGGTGAGAGGCTTTGACAGAGACAGGCTACTCAAGAATGGGGTCCTCAAGGGTCATCCCCATTTATTTTATTTTTTAAAAAATATATTTTATTGATTTTTTACAGAGAGGAAGGGAGAGGGACAGAGAGCTAGAAACATGGATGAGAGAGAGACATCCATCAGCTGCCTCCTGCACGCCCCTCACTGGGGATGTGCCCACCACCAAGGTACATGCCCTTGAACGGAATCGAACCCGGGACCTTTCAGTCCGCAGGCTGACCGACGCTCTATCCACTGAGCCAAGCAGGTTTTGGCCCAATTTTATTTTATTTTTTAAAAAAGGACCAGGTCAGTGTCATCACCGGCTTGAACTAGTTCGGGCATCCCCTGGGGAGGGGACCCACTTTCCTGGCGTAACGGAGCTGTGTGTCAGAAATAGGAGCGGCGGACCTGAACGCGGCACGGTGGTCTCTCTGCGCTCTCCTCCCGGTTTTAAAGCGGGTTCCCTGCCCCGCAGCTCCCCTGCGGCCTGCGAGGGCCCCTTTCTGTGGATGAAGCCGAGGCCACGGACACCTGGCACCCAGCTCAGTTACGCCAGGAAGGCCCCCCTGTGGGCGGAGCAAAGCCAGAAGGCTTGCCCAGGAATTGCTTCTTTTCTAAAACAAATAAATATTTTTTAAATATATATTTTTTATTGATTTTTTTTACAGAGAGGAAGGGAGAGGGATAGAGAGTTAGAAACATCGACGAGAGAGACATCGATCAGCCGCCTCCTGCACGCCCCCTACTGGGGATGTGCCCGCAACCAAGGTACATGCCCTTGACTGGAATCGAACCCAGGACCTTGCAGTCCGCAGGCCGACGCTCTATCCACTGAGCCACACCGGTTTCGGCTGTAAGTTGTCTTTCTGTTTGCTGGTCGGATGCCTGCCTGTTCGCGTCTGGGGCCGTGGAGAGAGAGGAACCCTCGCAGCTGGTGGTGATCCCAGAGCGAGTGAGAACGAGCCCTCCCCCCGGGCGTGTCGGTGTGATTCTGCGCGGCGGGTTGGAGACCAGCCTGGGAACAGCCAATTACCCCGTGACGGGGCGTGTGAATCAGAGCTGCCCCGGCAGTTACAGGCACCTCCCCCGTGACCGCCAAACGGCCACCCACCCCTTCAAAACATTCCCCGGAAAGTAGGTAAAGTCAACAGGCGGCTCTATTTTAGGACGCCTGGTCGTTTCCCTGTAAGCAACACCGCTCACGTTCTGATTTTGTAATAGAAGCTGAACCCTAATTTACATAAAGTAGAGGCGGGGCTAATTATTATGCTTACTAGAGGCCCAGAGCATGAAATTCGTGCAAGAGGAGGCCTTCCTTCCCTCGGCTGCTGGCACTGGCTTCCCTCACAGCCCAGCTTCGTCCAGAAGGTCGTCCGGAAGGACGCCCGGTCTAATTAGCATATTACACGCTTATTATTATAGATTTTTTATTTTTAAATACATTTTATTGGTTTTTCACAGAGAGGAAGGGAGAGGGATAGAAAGTCAGAAACATCGATGAGAGAGAGACATCGATCAGCCACCTCCTGCACAACCCACACTGGAGACGTGCCTGCAAGCAAGGCACATGCCCTAGACCGGAATCGAACCTGGGACCTTTCAGTCTGCAAGCCGACACTCGATCCACTGAGCCAAACCGGTCTCGGCTATTATAGATTTTTTAAAATACATATTTTTATTGATTTTTTACAGAGAGGAAAGGAGAGGGACAGAGACCCAGAAACATCGATGAGAGAGAAACATCTATCAGCTGCCTCCTGCACGCCCCCCACTGGAGATGTGCCCGCAAGCAAGGTACATGACCTTGACCGGAATCAAACCCGGGACCTTTCAGTCCATAGGCCGACGCTCTATCCACTGAGCCACACCGGTTTCAGCTGAAGTTATTTCTGTACGAAGAAGTCCTTTCTTCCTACCGGGGTGCCCCCGGCACGTGGTTGCCCCCCGGCTCCTGGTCACGTGTGCACAGAGCGCGGTGCTCATGATGGGGCGGGCTGTTCTGGATGGGCACCGACCAGTCTGCAGCGGGTCTGCCTGGGCGTTTTCATCTGTGTGTGTGTGTGTGTGTGTGTGTGTGTGTGTGCGCGCGCGCGTGAGCTGCTGCGGTGACCGAGCCCCTCGGTCGGAGAAGTTGGGTTCCCGAGGAGGCTGCTTGGCCTGTCTCGGGGGCCCTGACCCCCCATTGACAAGCAGTGGGTCCCTCAGTCCCACTCATCTTGGATGGCCTGATTGTAATTAGCTTTACCAGATCCGGGGGAACGCGTGTTCCCTCATTGTCCTTGTGGTCACGGGCTTTGTTATCACCTGGAGCAGCGGTTCTCCACCTTCCTAAGCCACAACCCTTGCCTACAGCTCCTCATGGGGTGGTGACCCCCAACCATGAAATGTTGCTGCTGTGATGCATCGTGATGTCAATATCTGCATTTCCCGATGGTCTTAGGTGACCCCTGTGAAAGGGTCGTTCGACCCCCCAAAGGGATCTCGACCCACAGGTTGAGAACCGCTGACCTGGAGGGACTGTTAGTTGGAAAACTTAGACCATTTGGCTCCGAAAGACAATGAGAAGTAGCACTGGGTGTTGGTCTTCAGAATGAAACAGACAAACAAACAAAAAAGATGAAAAAGGTGGCTTTTTTTCACTGTCTGCCATCCTTCCCCCAGCACGGAGGGAAGCGGTTTAGGCTCCTCCCTGGCATCACGCCATCGGGGACTCTGCCCTGCACACAGTAGGTCCGGTTTCCTCCCACTTGTTATGGGGGAGCGGTGTTTGCGATGAACCGGGAGGTAATGTTTGCTGACTTAAGGGATCTGCAGAGAGAACTCCAGCGGCTGGCCCAGAGTCACTGTATCTGATGACATTCGTATGAAGGAGGGATGGATGGCGAAATGGGAAGGCAGGGAGGAGGGAGATTTTCAAAGTCCTGGGAGGCTGGCCAGAGGGTGGGGTGTTGCTTCTGGAGGTGACGGGCAGCCAGGAGGGGCGCAGGGTGGGGGCGGGGATGTCATCAAGGCGCCAAGAAAGAGCAGTTCTGGTCCTGAGGTGCCCCTTCGGTGAGGAAGGGCGGGGAGGGGGGTCCCCTGAGGAGCTGGCGATCCGAGAATGCTGGGACGGGACATCGCGAGGAGGAAGGAGACCCTGCCGTGGGAAGTGGGGGGCTGGCGGCGGGGAGAGGCAGCCCGTGGCGAGGGGCGCTCAGATGGCCAGACCCGGAGTGACTTTGGCTGCGAGAGGAGCGGAAAGAGCATCAGTTAAGAGAAGCCGAAGGTGCGTGTGCGCATGTGACTCCTGTCCCCTTATCTCGATGACTGTCGCCCAGAGTATGTGCTAAAACCAGGCCTCGAGTGCCTTCCTGCTCTCCTCCTTCCGGGTCTCATCGGAACCCATCTTTCTCGGTTCTGGTCTTTTCTGGGGGTGCCGGGGCGGTAGGGAGACAGTCCCCGCCGGGGGAGGAAGTGGAGTTCGGGCCGCTGCTCGAGGTGGGCCGGGCGGGCCAGCCGGGGCGGGCGTGCGGCGGGCGTGCCTGACGCTGTGGTTGTCCCCAGGCGTTCTTCGTGGACCACAACGCCCGCACCACCACGTTCATCGACCCGCGGCTCCCCCTGCAGAGCGGCCGGCCCACGAGCGCGCTGGTGCACCGGCAGCACCTGACCCGGCAGCGCAGCCACAGCGCCGGCGAGGTGAGTCACCGGGACCCCCACCCCCTGGACCGGGGCTCTGACCCTGGGACCGACCCCCTGACCCAGGCT
>PVJN01035669.1:0-21947 GCA_004026805.1 Lasiurus borealis | reverse complement strand
TGAACCTCCCCTCAGCCACTGTCTGCGATTCCTACCAGAGGCCTCACACTTCACACACACACACACACTCACACACACACACACACACACACACACACACACTCACACACTCCCAGGGAACGAGTCTCGTCTGTACAGAGCCTTCAGATTTATTGTGATGCCAGCAGCAACTCCCGGTGACCTCATTCCAGCAGACTTCATGGGGCATTCGAGTGCGTGTGAGAGTGTGTACAGGCCCGGGTGGCAGTGAGCGTGCAAGGGAGAGTGTAGAGGGGGTGTGAGTGTGCTGCTATTCAGAGCCCGAGGATTTCTGACGCATGAGTCACCGCTTAGGCGTGAGCCTCGGGAAGATACGCCCATAAATAAAGACAGCACCCCTGACCTGCCATGTCCATTCTGCAGCTGGCTGGGCACATGATCCTGGGCATCTGAGAGGCTGGAGGTGGGGGAGGGGGCTGTCTCTCCCTCCAGACCCCAGAGAGCAGCTGTCACGGGTATTTCTAGCTCCCCTGGAGCCCCAGACGTTTCAGGATGCGATGCCTGCCATAGAGCGGGGTGAAGGGCAGGGGAGGGAAACACAGGGCGGTCCGGTTCAGACTCTCCTCCCCGGGATCTCAGTGGCGTTCTCCTGCTGGCAGGCACGGGGACCCATCCATTCCACAAATACTTGTTGATAGTCTGCCCTGTGCCGGGCGCTCTCCTAGGGATGGGGAGGGCATGGGGGATGGAGCGGACCTGCTCTCTCCCTCCCCTCCCAGAGCTCATGTTCTAGTGAGGGAGGAAGAACATAAACGAGGGGGAAAGGCTGCTTTCAAACCAATTCTAGAAAATGAAGCCGAAGAATGGTATGGGAAGTGACGGACAGTGGCGGGTTTCTTCAGTTAGGGAAGGTCAGGGGGTGTGCCCGAATAACGAGGAGTCATCGCATGGAGTCTTGAGGGAAGGACCTTCCATAACGGGATGGGTGAGATGCCTGTTGCCAGCCCATGTCCTCATCAGGGCTGGAGGTGACCTAGAGGAGCAGGAGAGCCGAGTCTCTCTGGGGCAGAGTGGTGTGGGGGCAAGCAGGGGGGAGCTTGGCTCATGCAGCCCTGAGGGACTGGCAGAGGGAGATGTTCCACATACAGGTAGGAGGAGGATGAGTCCCTCTTCCTTCCTGCAGGCTCCCGGGAGCAGGGTTGAGTCACAGGATGGAAGAGTCACAAGAACAGGAGACTCGCTGAAGCCCCCTCCTCCTCCAGAAAGCCCTCCGTGACCGCTCCAGGCCACAGAGGTCCCTCTCCTCCCGCCTCTCGTGGCTGACAGAACCACTCAGTCCAGAGTGGGTTCTCTGATGACTTGTCCCTGGTATCCGTTTCCCCAGCTTGGCCTGCAGCCTAGTCTCCTGGGTCCGGTCTGTATTCATCCAAAGGCCCCCGGCACTGGGTCCAGTAGCTGGACAGCCTGGGGTCCTTGTTCTGAGCTCCTGCCCCTTCCGATGTGACTGAGCGTTGGTAGGTCAAAGGCCAGGCTTCCTAATCTCCCTCCATTTACTCCATCATCCATTCAGTCATTAAAAACATTATTTTTCTTGAACGTTCGCTATGTGCCCGAGGGCGTGGAGAAACGGTAAATTACAGCTTTCTCGCTGCGCCTGGCACCGGGAGGGAGCTCGGTGTTCTTGCTGTACCGGTTCTGCTTTTCCAGACCGCGTTCCACTGTCCGCGAGAGGGAGAAGCCCAGCCCTGGAGCCCCACCTCTGCCCCCGTCTTACCCCGACCCGGGCCCCGCACCCCCTCACTCACTCCCCTCCCCAGCGCCCCGAAGAAGAAGAAGAAGAGCCGGGGGCGGCCAGCCGGGCAGCGGCGCGCCCTGGAGCCACCACTGGCTGAGCGGGCGCGCGCGCGCGTGTCACTAAGACGCTCATTCAGCAGCGCAGCTGTCACCATAACAACCGGGCGAGGGATCCTGGCGAGGGCGGGGGGCTGGGGGCGGGGGCGGCGGCCGGAGGAGACCCACCAGCACCACCACCACCGCCACCGCCACCGCCGCCACCACCACGGCCGGAGGCGCGCAGCCCTCTCCGCGCCCCACGGAGCCCCGCTCCGCGCAGACCGCCCGGCGGCCGGACGCCACGCACAGCACCGCAGCGGCCGTCCCCGCGGGCGGGGACCCAGCCCGCCGCCGCTGGGCAGGCCGAGCCTCTGAGCTTCCGCCCCAGGAGCCCTGACTCTATGGCCCCGGGGGAGCGCGCGGGAGCCGCCGCGCCGCCCACCGCCAGCCCGAACCCAAACGCGAGCCAGAGGAAGGGGGGAGCCGCGGGCGCCGTGGGGCCCGACCCCGGGGCCTGCCCGCGGCCCCCGCGCCCGCCGCCGCCGCCGCCGCCGCCGCGGGCGATGGCTGGCAGGTAGCTGGCTGCCGCCAGGACCCCCGAGGCGGGCTGGACCCGCCGAGGACCGCGGAGCCCAGCGCCCCGGAGGCGAGGAGCAGCCCGCCGGCCCCCGGCCGCCGCAGCCGCACCGGGGCCCTCCCCCGGCGGCGCGTGCCCGCGCGCGCGCCCACGCTCGCACCGTCCCTCCGCTCCTGCCCAGACGCGCCTGGCCCCCGCGAGCGCCGCCGAACCCCCCGGGGCCGGATGCCATGGGTAACAACTTCTCCAGTATCCCATCTCTGCCCCGAGGAAACCCGAGCCGGCCGCCGCGGGGCCACCCCCAGACCCTCAAAGGTAAGGGCTCGCTCCGCCGGGCCGGGCGCAGCTGGAGGAGGGAGGACTGGGGCGCAGGTGGAGGGGCAGGGAAGGAGGGAGGAAGATGTGTAGTTAGGGAGCACGGGCAGGTGCCACCTGTTGTGCGTATTTGGAGACAGGGCACGCTCCTCTCTGTGGCCAGGGAGGTGGGCGAGGGGTGGGGGGTGCGGGGTGGGCGGCCTGTGGTGATGGTGGTGGAAAGCCCGGAGGATGGAGGATGGCGTTTCGCGGGGTCTACGCAGTTCTCCGTGCCAGGATGGGAACGCCACCGGGTCCCCTCGGGCCATGAGGCTGGGTGAGCAAAGGGGCCGAGGCATTACAGCATTCCGGCCGGGGAAGGAAGGGCATTTGCCGGGTGGGTAGGTCAGCGTGGCAGGATGCTCAGGCTGCTCAGCTGCGCTTCTCCAGGGAGGCATCCGAGAGTCTCCGTTTCCATCTGCCCGGGGCTGGAGAGGTCGGTCACGCTGGAAGCACTAGTTGCATTTCCAAACGGAGGGTCTGAAAGACCCAGGGCGGATTTATGGCAGCCTGGGAGAAGCAGCAGCCAGAGCCGCTGGCTTCCAGGGTCCTCTGCAGTTGTTGACTTTTTGCATCCACGGAATCAGCGTGGGTTCTGGTTCCCCCAAAGGCCAGCAGTTCAGTTGGAACCACAGAAAGGAGGGGCTGGAGACCTTGAAGCAGGGGAACGTTTACCAGGAAAGTCTTTCACCTCCGACCCCTGGACCCGTTCGGCACTCTCAGGGAGACCCTAGGCCCAGTTCCCGGCCCTGCAGCGTCCAGCACTGTCTCTGCCCTCTCTCTGGGTGCTCAGACCCCTGGAGTCCCCCCGGGAAGCTTTCTGGCTCTGGGACCTGGCCAGCGCTTGTTCTGGGTGTTCTGGTGACTAAGAACCAGGAAGGGGTGCCCTTGGGCTTTCACAAAGAACAACCCCCTTCTTCCGTCCCCCACGTTAAGAAGGATAATAATAATGCCCTTTGACAAAAAGCATTGTTGTTGGTGGAGAACTTTCATGTGAGCCAGGAAACTGCTCTGGGGCGTGAGCAGCACCACTCAGACCCATTTTACAGCGGCGAGGGGGTGAACTGAGGCTTCTTTCAGGTTCCCCAAACCGGGGAGAGGCAGAGCTGGCCTGCACACCTCTGTCCTCTGACTTGGAATTCTGTCCTTTTTTTTTTTGCCGGACAGTTAACCTTCAAGACTAAGGGGAAGGAGGAGAGATGGGACCACTGTCCTGCATTCTAACTCCCACCCTTTCAGAACGTCACCTCTCACTCAGCTCAGGAAAACCCACGGGCTTGTTGTGTCTTTCTGGAAACTCATATGGTGGCGCGATGTCAACATCTTTTAAAACATCACATTCATTCATTGGCCTTGTGGTTTCACGTAGAGGCACTGATCCTAAGGAAATGGAGGTGTGGGTAGGTGTTCATGCACCAGGCTGGGATGTTCATGGCGGTGTTATTTATATTAGAGGACAACCCAGCAGTCCTGTGATCATGGTATGTCCTGCTGGCGGAGTAGTATGCAGGCTGTAAAACTGTATTTTTGAAGAATATTTTATAACGTGGGAAAATGCTCACAGCGGCATGACAGTTGAAAAGGCAGGGTACAACCTTTTATAGTCTGTGAGAGCCCAGTTTTGTTACCAAAAAAAGGATATGAATGCCAAAATGCCAGCCATAGAAAGAACGTTTCCAAGGGTTAACAATGTGTTCCTCTAGATAATGGGATCATATAAGATATTTTCTTTCGTTCTTAATAGTTTGCTCATTCCTGAAATAAGCACTATTTTTAAAAAAATCAGAAATAAGCTGTATTAGCATGTATAAAGATTGTTTCTGCCAAAATTGGTTTGGCTCAGTGGATAGAGCGTCGGCCTGCGGACTGAAAGGTCCCAGGTTCAATTCCGGTCAAGGGCATGTACCTTGGTTGCGAGCACATCCCCAGTGGGGGGTGTGCAGGAGGCGGCTGATCAATGTCTCTCTCTCATTGATATTTCTAACTCTCTATCCCTCTCCCTTCCTCTCTGTAAAAAAATCAATAAAATATTTTTTAAAAAAGATTGTTTCTGAGCCTGGGAAACAGATTCCTAATGATGGAGGCAGCTGTGGACCTCATCCGGTTGAGGGAGAAGTGAGAAGAATGAAGGAAAAGGAGAGCGGTTTGCCCAGTTACTCAGTGGGTCAAGAGAAGGTGGCCAAGCCAGGAGGCTCAGCCTTAAGGGCAGGAGTTAGCTGGGGGCCGGTGAACTGACTCAGTGGTTTAATGCTCACAACATGTCCCCCAAAAGATCCTGCTCCATCCTTGACCCTAGGGAGGCCTACAGAAGGCCTTGATTATTGCACCTCTTTTACCTCAAGTTTGGGATTTGGAGATGGGAGGTCTTTGTGGCCAGGTCTTAGCAAGGGAGGGAATGGCCAGGAGAGGGTCTGAGGCCCTCTCACCTCCGGGGTCCCAACTTAATTTACTCCTCTGCTCGACTTCCCACTTGTCTGGCTGGGAAAAACTGCCTTGGTTGGCAGGGATTGGTTCTTCCAGGGGGGTAAACGGTGGGGAAATTATTTCCCAGCAGTCTCCTCTCCTTGCCCAGCTCCCTTCAGGCTTGATTTACTGGAATCCACTCTCCCGTTCTCCCTGCCTCCTCCCAACACACACACACACACCTGCTGGAGGTGGTCATGAGATTTTTATTCTGCTTCTTCTAAGCCTGAGGTCAAGGATTAGAGCATGGCCTCCATCCTTCATCCAGGTTTTACTGACCCTCCTTCCCAGCCTGACTTCTCTCCACCCCAAAAGAGCCATCGGCTCCACTCTGTGATTGTTTTAGTTTTCTCTCCAAATTCCCTTCTAACTCTATCAACGCTGACCTAGGTGTCTTCTGTGTTATCTCGATGGTCATCTGGAATTCCCTCCCACTCTTATTGTTGTTGACTTTGGCACTGGTTTCCATGCGAAGACGGTCGGGCCAGAGTTCTGCTGGAATTCTTTTTGTATTCCCCCAGACTTCAGTCTCCTTCTTAGCCGTGTCCATCCAGAAATTTGCTGGGGGGCAGGGAACTCTTGATTTCTCTCTCTCTCCTATAATTGCCGTCTCTATTGATTTCTCAACATTTCCCTGGAAACAGCTGCCAGGGGCCTGGTGTGATGGCGACCCTGGGACTCATTGGTCTGGCTGTCAGGCTGACATGAGACAAGGCTCGTTGGTCATTACCTGGTAGACTTTGGTCCGCTTCCTGGAGGCACACTGACCTCATTCTACTTCTGGCTGCTCCCACTGGGAACTGAGCGGTGCTGGCGTAGGAGTGACCGGGAGAGAGGTCCAAGGTATAGCTCTGGGCTGAGGACCAGCAGTTCCGAGGAGCTGCTCTGTGTCTGGCTCAGAGGTGAGCCTGATATCCCCGTGCAGTCACGGGCTGGAGATCTTGAAAAGGCAAGGCGGAGGGGGAAGCGCTGGGTGGACCGTGGAAATGCCAGATGCGTGTGGGCAGAGGTCAGAAATGGGAAGTCAGGAAGGATTTGAGCTGGGCATGGAGGGAGCTGCAGAAGTTGGGGACATGGCAAGGAGAGCAGTGTGAGTCCTAGGGTGGGGGAAGGGGTAGGAAAAGGGACATACAGCAAAGGCTTGGAGGTGGAAGTGAGTGCTTGTGTGTATTCTCAGTGATGGGCACAGGGTGACTGGGTAGGGGCTCATGCTTCATGGAGACAAATACAGAGAATAAAGGCCTTTCTCCTTCCCCAGCGCTTTCCGAGTGTCTGGCCGCGTGGTGCTAAGTGTTGGGGGAGTGGTAACTAGAAGGGCTCCCCAGTCCCGGAGGTCACCCATAAATGGGGAGTGGATGAGCCACCTCCCATCTTTTCCTTTTATTACGGTAAAATTCACGTAACAGAAAATGCACCATTTTAACATTTTAAAGTGCACAATTCCAGGGCATTTAGGACATTCGCAGTGTTGAGCAACCACTACCTCTCTCCAGTTCCAGAACCTTGTTATCACCCCAAAAAGGAAAGCATGTACCCAATAAGCAGTCACTCTTCCTTATCCCCTCCCCCCGTATCCCTGGCAACCACTTTCTGTCTCTGTGGATTTGCCAATTCTGGACATTTCAAATAAATGGAATCATACTGTATTTGTCCTTTTGTGTCTGGCTTCTTTCACTTCGCATAATGTTTCCAAGGTTTATCTGTGTTGTAACGTGTATTTTTTTCCCTTTTTGTGGCTGGAGAGCGTTCCCTTGTGTAGCTATGCCACCTTTTTTTGTCCACGTGTTCATTGGCAGACATTGGGTGGTTTCTACCTTTTGGTTATTGTGAATTTTGCTGCCATGGAGATGTGTGTAGGAGTCTTTGTTTGCACGCCTGTTTTCAATCCTTTAGGGCAGTGGTGGGCAAACTGCGGCTCCCGAGCCACATGCGGCTAGTGAGCCGCGGTTTGCCACTGTTGACTAATGAGTTTGCCGACCCTGCTTTAGGGTAGTATATACCTGCCACCTCTTTAAAGCTGCGGTTTTTTGAAATGGACATTTCACAAAGCTACTGGTTGTAACAGCCACAGGGAGATGGCACCAGCAAGACACCTGTTGTTTCCAGAGTCTCTTTTCCATGCAGGCTGAAGCTCCTAGCCAGCAGAGGGGCCTCTCTGGTCAGCTGGCCCAGGAGCCTGGATTCTTCCAGGTGGGCCAGAGTGAGCACATGAACTTGTCTGCAGTCCCTGAACTTCCTCACTGCTCTCTGAGGGTGGGGGTCAAGTGCATCCTCTCAGGACCAGGTCCTCGCCGTTCTCCAGCCCGCACATTCTCACTGCTACTTCCCCGATCTGTGTCCTCATCCCAGATGTTGCAAGAGTTGGCCTTTCTGCCTTCAGTTCCTCCCTCGATGCTGCCAGAGGGATCTGCCTAAAGTGATCCTTTTCTCACGCCCCTCTCCTGTCCACAGCCTTCAAGGGTACCATCACGGTTACTATAACCAGGTAACCAAGGCCTCCTTTCTTTGGCCAACCCATAGGTGTTTTCACAGCCTCTGTCTGGGCTCCTTCCTGGGTTGTCATGACGCCTACCAGTTAGGCGAGCTCATCCAGCTCTCTACCCGCATCGATGCAGCCGACAGACCTGCGAGAGGGGACTGGGGCCCCTCTGTACCCCCCAGACTTCAGAGAGGCTGGGCTGAGACAGCCCCCATGTTGAACCCTTAGCATCTATTCCGAAAGCTTTGGTTTTTAGTTCAGTCTGACCTTTGAACCCTGTGTTGTTAATCATAACAATAATAGTTTATCGCTACTGTGTATTGGGCAGCTACTGTGTGCCATGCACTTAAATGCAGATTATTTGCATTAATATCCTTCTGACAACCTGCTGGAGGAGGTAGCATTGTATAGATGGGGAAAGAGAGGCTCAGAGAAGTTAAGTAACTTGTTCTAGACTACACTGTTAGTAGCTGATGGAGCTGGAATTTAGTAAATAATAATACAAGAATAAACTCTGTGTTCCACATACTTACAACTGTACAACTTAAAGCATACTTTTGCTCCACCTTATACCCTATCCTGTCCCCATAGCATTCATTCTTAGAGAGGTCTGTCTTGCATTGTGAGAAAGAAACTGGGGACCAATCTCCAGGTCTCTGGACAGAGCCCCAGAGGAGGGACAGGGAGTACCGTGGAGTTTATGATGTTTCTTCCCAGCCTCTGCCCCTTACACCTCCCTGCGGGGTTTTTAGCCATGTACACCCGTCAGCCAGCTATCAGACACTTTCAAGGGAACTTTCTGTTTCTTTGGGCCAGAGGGTGTATATCTGTTTCTCAAAATAAGGTGTTCCTACTGCCTGTATCAACTCCAGCATCAGCTGGAAGCACGTCTGAAGTGCAGGGCCTCCGACCCCAGGCCAGACCCACTGTCTGAGAAAATTTTGTGGATGGGGCCCCCAAGCCTGCATGTTTAAGAACATCCCCAGGTCATTCTGATACACCCCAAGGTCTGAGAACTATCCAGGCTGTGGGCCTCAGAACAGACCCACTCTGTCACTCCTGGAGTGGATGAGATCAGGTATATCAGAGGAGAGGAGTCTGGAGTTGAATAGGGAAGGTTTGGAATGGAGCAGCAAGGGCAGAGTGGCAGGACAATGCAAGGTGGGTGCAGGGACAATGAGCAACTCCTTTTGCCTGGGGTGTGGGTCCCCAGTGGGGAGATGACCAGGTCAGTCTCTGAAGGTAGCAGGGACCAGATCTTGGAGGGCCTTGGGTGTGAGGATGAATGGTTTAGATTTTATCACGTAGGAGTGGGAGCCACAGATGGCTTTTGAGCAGAGGAGTAGAGTGATTTCATTTAAATAGCAGCAGCAGCTGCAGCAAAATACAGGCGGAGGGGTGGAGGGAATAAAGCACCTAGGGCTGCTGGGAAGTTAGTGGAGGCTGCAGGGCTTCTGTCGTAGGCCAAGCTAAAAGGACTGAGTGGGGCAGTTGACCGATAGCCTCATCTAGGGATCCCATGGGTGAATCTGAGGCGTTCTGACTTAGGGCCAATGGGGTCAGCAGGGCCACTGCTCATCAGAAAGAAAAAGCATTTTTTAAAAAAATATATTTTATTGATTTTTCACAGAGAGGAAGGGAAAGGGATAGAAAGTCAGAAACATCAATGAGAGAGAGACATCGATCAGCCACCTCCTGCACACCCCACACTGAAGATGTGCCCGCAAGCAAGGTACATGCTCCCAACCGGAATCGAACCTGGGACCTTTCAGTCCACAGGCCGACGCTCTATCCACTGAGCCAAACCGGTCTCAGTAGAAAAAGCATTTTTAAGGAGGCTAAATCCTGATCCTAGTAATTATGCTAAGGCCATTCATGTGGGTTAATTCATTTAATCTCCTGATTCATTTGAGGTAGGTATGATTATTCCCACTTTATAGGTGAGAACATTGAGACGGATCAGTTTTAAAGTTTTATCCAGAAACTCTGAATTAGGAAATGGCAGAGCTGGGGTTTCTACCCTGGACACCAAAGCCCACGAAGGAGAAAATTGGTCTTGGGGGGAATTTCTGCATATGGGGGCTCTCTTTGCCATGACCGCCTGAGATAATATGTGCCCACTTCTAAGATGTGCACATTGAGGCCCAGGCATTAGCTCCAAATCACAGAGCTCAAGATGGAGGCATGATGAACAAGAGTGGTAACAGAGCTGAAACTGGTTTGGCTCATTGGATAGAGTATCAGCCTGCAGACTGAAGGGTCCCGGGTTCGATTCTGGTCAAGGGCATGTTACCTTGGTTGTGGGCACATCCCCAGTGGGGGCTGTGCAGGAGGCAGCTGATCGATGTTTCTCTCTCATGGATGTTTCTAACTCTCTCTCCCTTCCTCTCTGTAAAAAATCAATAAAATACAGTGGTACCTCGAGATATGAGTGCCCTAACATACGAGATTTTTGAGATACGAGCCGTCGAGCGAGCGATTTTTGCTTTGAAATACGAGCAACATTTGAGATAGGAGTAATTGCTCGGATCAGCCGGCTGCACACGACCCACCAGTTTACCTCGACTTGAGCGTCTCATAGTTTCCCACGCCTCAAGGTTACAGAACGAATTAAACTTGTATCTCGAGGTACCACTGTATATTAAAAAAAAAAAAAGAGTGGTAACAGAGGAGGAAGTTTGGGGAGGAAGGAAGGCAGGAGCTGGCTGGTGACTCTGTCATCCCTGATCCTGCACACCCGGCAGCTAGAGGATGAGGGGCTGCTTCTCACTGAAACAGGTTGCTTTGGCAACCCTGGGTAGGGTGCAAGTGGTCTCCTTGGTAACACCTGGGAAACCTGCCTGCAGGGATGGAAGACGTGGGCTGGCCAGTGGTCGGCGGGGTGGCACAGGAAGAGCCAGGCCAGGCCTATGAGGAGGGTCTGGCTTGGGGAATGGCCTGGGCTGCCTGTTGGCCATCTTCCAGCGTGCCAGAACCAGAGCTGTAATGGGCCAGCCCAAGGAGTGGGCAGAGAGGGGGGTGGGAACATGATGTGAGCGGGAGACTGGAGGCCCTGGATGGTAGATCCAGCAACAGGGTTTATTAAAAGATGCTTATCAGAGGTCATTACCCGGATCCTGCTGCTGCGGGAAATGAGCAGGTGCTCAGGCCTGTGGGGGTGGACTGAGAGAAAAAAGGGCTCAGAGAGGAGGAGGAGGAGGAGGACGGGGAGGGGGAGGGGATAGATGGAGTCTCTGGGAGGCAGGTGGCAGCCTTGGCTTTCTGCTCCAGCTGCAGCTCTGGGGGTAGGCGGGACTCTGTGCTGGGCTCCCGGATTGAGGTTCTCCCGGGGTGAGGTTGGGATCCCACGGGTGCTGTGACGCAGAGGGCTCATTCTGTTGTTTAACATACTAAGTACCAGGGATGGGTCAGATGCTGCCCTAGGTGTGAGGATACCGGGGTGCACAGAGCAGACGCCAGTTCACCGCCATGGAGCAGGTGGGAACAATGACATGAAACAAAAATGAATCGGAATTATCTCATTTAATCTTTAAAACACCCCCCACTTGAGAGCCTTGGGCTGGGCTTGGAGGGCACAGGTGAAGGGTGTTCCTGGTAGGAGGCCCAGCACAGGCCTCTGTGCCTGGGGAGAGAGCTTGGGGCTGGCTCAGCACCGCAGCTAAGCTGGAGGGGCCGAGTCCGGGGCTGTTTCATCCCGGCCCTTCTTCAGGCCAAGGAACTTCCAGCAGAAAACCATTAAGCATCTACTCCCGTGCCCCTCTGTCCATGGACGAAGTTGCTGATCACAAAGGCTGTCTGTGTGGGGCTGCGGCCGGAGGAAGAGAGAGGAGCCTCCTTGGGATGAAGGGAGAGGGAAAGGGAAGTATGTCTGCTGGCTTGCCTGGGTGACCTTCTTTGCTTCTGTGGCTCCAGAATGCCATCCTGGCTGCTCCAGAGCTTGGGAGGGGGACAGAAAGGGGGAGCATCGCCAGGGGAAGGTGCTGTCGTATGATGAGGGCGGTGGCGGTTCCGCACGCTGCTGGCTGTTACCTCCATATTTTCCCCTTGGCTGCCCGGCCTCTGGTGTGTCTGTGGAAAGGCTGGCTTCTCCAGGGCACGGGCCAGTCTGGAGTGTGTGTGTCCAGGTGCCCTGAGAGCGAGGTGAGGAGCCACTTTGACCTGATAGAGTGAAATGGCTAGGATGTCCAGCCAGTTCATTTCACGCGTCGGTGGCTTCTCTGTGCTGGGCATGGGGCTGGGTGTGGAGAACCGAGAGGTGAGTCCTGGGCACCGTCTCTGTCCTTGAAGTGCTCATAGCCCAGCCTCATCCAGTTCAGACATCCATCCACATGGGCAGCATGTCCTGGAGCCCTTCTCCTCCTCTGAGTCTGCTTTCTTTTCCTTTTCTTTCCCTGATCTGTCCAGCAAACGCTCCTTGAAACACATTCTTCCTGAGGGGAGAGAGGACTGGCAGGTGGTCAGGTATGTGCATGGGGCTCTAGAGCTTAGAGATTGCTTTTCCCTCCCTCCTTTCTTAGCCCAGGTCTGGGGTTCCCCCAGAGGGGAAGTGACTCGCCCAAGGTCATACAGCTGGGTTGGACCCAGGTGGTCGTAAGGTCCCCAGGCTCTGATGTTGTTCCCAGCAGCTGGCAGAAGTGAACTCTGGGACATTCACGGGGATGAATGGTCGCCCCTGCTGTGATGTGTGTTGTCCTGAGGGGACCTATTGGAGGGTTTTGCACAGAAGAGATCACTTAGATGTCTTCGAAAGCTCTGGGGCAAGAGAGAGGCAAGGAGGGGCCAGGCCGGAGGCTGCTGCTATCCCCCAGGTGAGGCGAGGTATGTGCCTCCTTCCAGTGCGGGACAGTGAGCAGGGAGGCATGTAGGCTGATTGGGGAGAGCTTTCAGAAGATCCTGACTCTGGGGCAGAGGCAGTGAGGCGCCCACGTGGCTTAGCATGGAGGAGTTTGGATACAGCGGAAGGTGAGCCTCTTGGGAGGTCAGGGCTGTGGGTGTTCCCTGGAGAGCTGTGTCCCACAAGGCCTTGCAGTCTTAGAGGCAGGAGGACCGACAGGTGAGCAGTTCAGGGCTGGCCCAGAGCTCTTGGCTCCAACCCTACCCCTTGGGACGCCATCAATAATTAATGTCCCCTCTGCTTTTCACAGGTGGCTCCTGGGAGGGCGGAGGCAGGGCCCTGGCACCTGTGGTGTGATGTGCATCTGACATCTGCTGGTCCCCGAGCCAAGGGCCTTCAGTCCCCCTGTAGCCAGGCTCTCTCAGGTGGCTCCTCACTCCCTGTGGAGGCCAGGTTCCCCTGCACACACACGCGCGCGCGCGCGCGCACACACACACACACACACACACACACACACACACACACACACACCATAAAAGGTGGCCATAAATCAGCCAGAACCAGAACCGGCCAAGGCTGCTCTGGTTTTCCCAGAGTTGAGATCAAAGCCCCAGATCCTCACCCTGGGGCTCAGTGCTCGTTAAATTATTAATCTGTCAGGGGAGACGAAAGCAGGAGGGACTGGATGGATGGCCATCTCGCAAAACAGAGCGTGGAAAAAACGGGTTGAGAAATGAGGCAGCAGGTGGGAAAGAGGAAGAGAGGAGAGAAATAAAGCCGTTTGTTCCCTGGCCTTTGACAGGATTGTAACGTATGTAATGTGTACAATGTGATGCTTTGATATATTTATATATGGTGAAACGATTCCCACCATCAACACATTCATCCCCTCTCATAGTTACTTGTTAATTTTCTTGGCGAAAATGCTTAAGATCTACTCTCTTAGCAGATGTCAAGTAAACAACAGGGTATTATTAACTACTAGAGGCCCGATGCACGAAATTCGTGCAAGAGTAGGCCTTCCTTCCCTGGCTGCCGGCACCAGCTTCCCTCTGGCACCTGGGACTCTGGTTTCACAGCCCCAGTTTCATCGGGAAGGTCGTCTGGAAGGACACCTGGTCTAATTAGCATATTATGCTTTTATTATATAGGATAATCACGATGCTGCGCATTAGATCCTCAGAACTTACACATCTGATAACTGAAAGTTATCAACCTCTGCCTATTTCCCTTACCCCCCAGCCCTTGGTACCATGATTCTACTCTGTTTCTGTGAAATCAACCTTTTTTTTTTTTTAGATTTCACATATAAGTGAGCTATGCACATATAAGACATTCTATGCTATGTCTTTTTCTATGTTACCTCACTTAGCAGAATACCCTTCCCAGTTTATCTATGTTGTTGCAAATGGCAAGATTTCCTTCTTTTTTATGGCTGAGTAATATTCCATTGTATATGTAGCACATTTAAAAAAAATTCATCTGTCAACAGTGAGGTTGTTTCCATATCTTGGCTTTTGTGACTAATGCTGCCAATGAACATAGATGTGTAACTATCTCTTCAAGATAGTGACTTCATTTCTTTTTTTCTTTTTGAAATATTTTTTATTGACTTTTTTTCAGAGAGAAAGGGAGAGGGATAGATCTGCCTCCTACTGGGGATGTGCCCACAACCAAGGTATATGCCCTTACCTGGAATTGAACTAGGACCCTTCAGTCCGCAGATCGACTGAGCCAAACCGGTTAGAGCATGACTTTATTTCTTTAAGCTGTATACCAGGAAGTGGGATTTCTGGATAATGTGCTAGTTCTATTTTCTTATTTTTTAAGAAACCTTCATTCTGTATTCCAAAATGGTTGTACCAATTTATAGTCCCACCAACAGTGTATAAGGGTTCCCTTTCTCCACATCCTCATCAGTATTTATCTCTTCTCTTTTTGATAATAGACACCTAACAGGTGTGAGATGATATCTCATAGTGGTTTTGATTTGCATTTCCCTGATGACTAGTGGCTGTAAGCAAATGTACCTGTTGGCTATTTGCACATCTCATTGGGAAAAACAACTATTTCAGGTCCCTTACCCATTTTTAACTTGAATTATTATTTTGTTGCTATTGAGTTGTGAGTCCCTTATATATTTTGGATATTAACTGCTTTTCAGATATACGGTTTGCATATATTTTTCCCATTCCATAGATTGACTTTTTTGTTGATTGTTTATTTATTTATTTATTTATTTATTTATTTATTTATTTATTTTGTGTGTGTGTGTATGGAAACATTTTAGTTTGATGTAGTCTCACTGGTTTATTTTTTCTTTTGTTGGGTGTCAAATCCAAAAAAAAAAAAAAATCATTGCCAACATCAATGTCAAGAAGCTTTCCTCTGTGTTCTTGTAGGAGCTTTATGTTCAGCTCTTTAATTCATTTTAAGTTGTTTTTTGTGTATGGTATGAGATAAGGGTCCAGTTTAATTCCTTTGCATGTGTATATACTGTTTTCCCAACACCATTTGTTTAAGAAACTGTCTTTATCCCATTGTATATTCTTGGCACCTTCGTTGAAAATTAGTTGACCATAGATGCCTGGGTCTATTTTTTCAGTCTGTTCTATTCCATTCATCTGTATTTCTGTTTTGATGTCAATATCATACTGTTTTGATTAGTATAGCTTTGAAATATAGTTTGAAATCAGGAAATGAGATGCTTCCAGCTTTGTTCTTCTTCCTCAAGATTGCTTTCGCTATTCAGGGTCTTTTGTGGTATCATACAAATTTTGAGACTTTTCTTCCCCTATTTTTTGAAAAATGCCATTGGAATTTTCATAGGGATTGTATTGAATCTGTAGATTACTTTGGGTAGTATAGACATTTAAACAATATCAACTCTTTTAATCCATGATTACAGAATATCTCTCAATTTATTTGCATCTTCTTCAGTGTCTTTCATTATAGTTTTCAGGATACAGATCTTTTACCTCCCTGGTTAAATTTATCCCTAAGTATTTTTTTAATGCTATTGTAAATGAATTTATTTTCTTAATTTCTTTTTTTTTTGGGTAGTTTGTTGTTAGTAACTTTTGTATGATTTTGTATCTTGCAACTTTTTGGAGTGGAGTCTTCAGAGTTTTCTACATAAAAGATCATGTCATTTGCAAACAGAGGCAATTTCACTTCTCCCTTTCTGATGTGAATGCCTTTGATTCATTTGTCTTGCCTCGGTGGCTAGGACTTCCAGTATTATGTTAGATAGAAGTGGCAAGAGTGGGCACCCTCCCCTGCCTGGGCTGGGGCTGACAGACCCTCTGGGGCTCTAAAGACCGACCAACCAGGCACCCAGTCTCTGGTGTGGAGCCAAGAGGATGGAGGAAATAGTGGGACAAGGCCGTGAGCGACTAGGATGCCACTCAAATGGCCACTCACATGGAAGTTTCTGCATCAAAGTGGAGCTCTCCTAGAAACTGGCGCTCTGGTTCTGTTGTAGAACAGAAAGAGTCTGTCCACCCGGTGCTGGCAGAGCTAAACACTGAACATCCAGAATTGCAGTGGAGAAATATCGGCTATTTTATTGATGAATGGTGCCATCCAGGAGAATGGGAAACTAATGCTCAAAAGCCCCAATTCCTTGATGGTGTGTAGGTTATAGATGATATAGAGGGAAATCATAAGATGCTGTGGGTTAGGGGTTCGAGGTTGTGCTGGGAGCTGATTGGTTGGAGTGAGGTATTTAGGACAGTTCTTCAGGTCTTGAGAGCCCCACACTGGCAAGTGAGCCCACAACCTGGGTGTGTGCCCTGACCAAGAATCAAACCATGACCTCCTGGTTCTTAGGTCTGTGTTCAACCGTTGAGCCACTGGCTGAGGACAGTTCTGAGGTATTTTCCACATTCCTCCATCTGGTCTCAGACTTGAGCGTAGCCAGGGGATCTTTCTGTCTTAGAACTTAGGAGCTGAAACATAGGTCAGGATGTTATCTTAAGGCTGTCAAAAGTCCGGACCATGAGACAGTTAGGCAGGTCCATGTTACTGTCTTCTGCCTTGGGGGTTGCTGATTTTCCAGGGAAATGACTAGGTCTTTGTGGGGAGAGGGGAGTAAAGACAGAGAGAGAGAGAGAGAAGGGGAGGGAGGGAGAGAGAGAGAAGAAGAGAGAGAGAGAGAGGATTTCTAGAGCTAGGATTTAAAATTAAATTTAATCAAAGTCACTACCCAATGTGAAAGAGAATGTTCTGGAAATTTGAGTTTCCTCATCTGGTCCCCAAGTTGAGTTTATGCTAAAGACACAAAATCTAAGATTAGCTTTTAAGAAGCGTTTCCCCGAGATTCAGGGCTTGTTCTGAAAGTGGGGGTTTCTTGTCTGGTGCTAAGATTCGGTTCTCAGGTCACAAGGTTCTATTTTGGGGTGAAGGTACTGTTTCTGCTTCTAAGGCAGGATTCTGGCTTAGTATTGAGGTGCCTGTTTTGGGAGTCTGTGTTCCAAGCTGGGGGTGAAGGTTCCATTCCTGGAGGGGAGTTTTCACTCTTAGGGTCCAGGATTTATGATTACAGTTGAGCTTTGAGTCCTGGGGCCTAGAGTCCATTTGGAGGCTCCATAGTCTAGGATTGAGTTGAGGTTTCCTTCTTGGGCTTGGGGTTTGAGCATCAAACTGGAGGTCTTGTTCCTTGCGAGGAAGGGAAGAGCTTGAGGGTGCCCAGGAGATGTCCATGCCACTGGACCCCCTTTTGCTTCCAGTGAAGTTTTTCTGGGACCATCAGCAGAGGAACGGGCATGTAGGCTCATGAACTGGTGATATAGCCTCGCCTGGACGTGAGACAGAATAAGTCACTTATAAGCTCTAGGTCCCGGATGAAAGCTTGGCCAGCCAGTGGTGCTGACTGGTAAAGCACCATCCACATGTGCTTGATCTTCCCCAAATGACACTGATGATGGCTCCATAGGCACCGATGACCATTGCTCGGTGAGTCAAATCCATGGTGACAGCGCTCAAGCCGCCCTGGGCACGGCCAGCTTAGTCCGATTAGTCCAATCCGATCTTAACTGGTGCTGAGGGGCGCCTGGGGGCAGGGAGCACACATTGAGTGGGAGCACACGTTCAATCTGGTCCCCGGGGCTCAGGCGGCAGCAGCTGCTCTGGGCTGGACCAACAGCTTCCTTTCCTCGTGGGCAGCTCTCCCAGGGCCCAGGCAGTGGGTGTGGACGTGGTGTGGACATGGTGTGGATGTGGGGTGGACGTGGTGCGGATCTGTGGGGCCCTGCCCCTCGGTGCTTTCAGAGCGGCTGGGATGCAGAGGGATTGCCGTGTCCCCTGGTCCCCAGCTGAGAAATAACTGCCTCTATAGAGCGCCGCCACCCTATGCTCCTATCCTATTTCTTTCTCCTGTTACCTCACTGTGGACCCCCCTCTCAGAGAGCTAGAGTTGCTGGGAAGAAAAAATTGCATTCCATTTTCTTTTCTTTTAAAAAAAAATATTTTATTGATTTTTTACAGAGAGGAAGGGAGAGAGATAGAAAGTCAGAAACATCGATGAGAGAGACATCGATCAGCCGCCTCCTGCATGCCCCACAGTGGAGATGAGCCCACAAGCAAGGCACATGCCCCCAACCGGAATTGAACCTGGGACCTTTCAGTCTGCAAGCTGACGCTCTATCCACTGAGCCAAACCGGTCTTGGCGCATTCCATTTTCTGAACTTCCCACTTTGGAAAGCCCTTGTATCTCTTCCCTCTGGATCTGGTTTCAGATCTCCTAGAGCAGTGGTTCTCAACCTTCCTAAGGCCGCGGCCCTTGCATACAGTTCCTCATGTGGTGGTGACCCCAACCGTGAAATTTTGCTACTGTTATGCGTCATGATGTCAATATCTGCATTTTCCGATGGTCTTAGGCGACCCCTATGAAAGTGTTGTTCAACCCCCAAAGGGGTCGTGACCCACAGGTTGAGAACCACCATCCTAGAGGTTGCTGAGACAGGCGGTGTTGGCCCTATTTCCTGGGAGAATATGTGGGATCCAGTTGGGTGGACATTTCCAGGGCACCCTCAGTGTTGCCTATATCCACTTGCCCAGGGTCACACGCTAGCTGGTGGGCCTTGAGTGGGGAGCTCCTGCCTCTTGGCCTCCGCACCCCACCCACCCCCACTGCAGGTGGATGTTCCTCTTTTCTGCCCAGATGGCAGACAGTGGTGAATGGCGCAGCGCTGTCAGGGTGAGGTCATGCAGGGAGTTTCCAGCTCAGGGGCAATTTCCTGAGGTTCCAGAAGAACTTCTCCTCTGGGATGGTGTCCCTTCCCTGAGACCCAGGACCCTCTGGCACCTAAGAAGATGGGGGAGTTTTCTGTCCCAGGGCGGAAGGGTGGTTCTGTCTGGGTCTTCAAGCCCCACTCTCTGGGTCTGGCCAAGGTACGTGGGAACCTGGGAGGCCTGGGGTCCTGTGGGCTGTGGAAACCCAGCCCCGACGTGGAGGGCCCAGCAGGCCTCTGGAGTCCCCAAGGGGGCTGGCCAGGCAGTGTGAGGAGAGAGGAGGAAAGGCAGGCAGGGGGGCAGACACTGCGGTGGAGGCCTGAACTCCTGAGTCAGCATCTGTCTTGGCCACCTGTGCCACCGGGAGCCAGAGGCTTACCTCCTCCGTCTCCTGTCCCCTATCAGAGATAATGCTGGACCAGTAATAGCAGCTACTAGTTATTATTGTCATCATTAGGTGCAACCTTCAAGTCTTTTCCCACCAGGAACATTCCCTGACCACCCGGCCAGCTCGGATGGCCTCCGTGTCGCCTCCCGCGACCGCCCCGGGCTCTCCGCATACCACTCACGGATCGTGGTGGCTGTCGGGGCCTGTTTGCTGCCTGGCTCGCTCACCGCGGTATCACTGCCATCAGTGCTCGGCACACAAAGTGGTCACCTGAAAAGTATGTCGAAATGGATGCAGGATTGGATTGGTTCCAGGGAAACCAAACCTCTCTTCCACGGGCCCTCGGGGCTGCTACAGCTAACTGTGCTCTTTTCATTGTCGAAAAGGCATTTCCTGAATGCCAGGCTCTGCAGCCAAGACGAGAGAGGGTGAGAGCAGTCCGGAGCCCTGGGTTCACTCACTCATTCCCCGACGGCGCAGGCCCGTGCTGGCCTCTGGGGACAGACGTGTCCCTGCCCTCAGAGCGCTTATAGCGGGGGCTGAGCGAGGTCAGAGGGGAGGAGGTGGTCGTTTGGTTGAATGGAGTCAGGGAGGGGCTCACTGGAGGAGATATTGGTTTAGAAGAACGGTGAGAAGTTTGGGTAGATGTGGGTGCGCAGGCAGGAGATGGAGCGGCCTGCGCATGCACGAAGGCAAGGCTGGCCAATGACAGTGCAGGTTCCCTGAACATGGATTCGGAAGCTGTGGGCGCCACTGATCCTAGCTCTGCCATCCACCCACCGGTGACCTTGGGCAGGGCAGGTCACTCCTTTAGGGTGGGAACTGTGATGCCTGCCACTCAGGGTTGTCAGATCACCGTGGCAAGGATCAGGGTAAAAGGGCATGGCCCAGGTCCTGGAGGGAGGGATGCAGGGGCAGAGCCTGGGGGTTAGGCCAAAAGGCAGGAACGCCGGGAGGGGCCTCTCTGGGAAAACAAGAAGGCAGCGGCAGCCTGCTTCCTGTTTTGTAAATAATTAAATTTTTATCTCAAGTTTGTGGTGTCCATACTGCAGGGAGCAGGTGGGGCAGCTGGGAACAAGGAGCTGTATTGTCCAGGGAGTGGTAGAGTCTCTCCTCCCTCCCTTTTCCCCTCCCTCCGGGCCTCCTGCGTGGCAGGTGGGGGGTAAGGAGGAATCTGCCAGGGTCTTCTTGTCACTGGCTGCCTCACTGCTCCCCTGCATTTCACTCTTCACGTTCTCATTGTCTGGACCCCCTTCACGTTCTCACCTCTGCAGACACCACGTACCATTCGCTCCTCTCCCCGGGCCCGGCTCCTTGGCACAATTGCCCCATACCCACCCCCCACTGCTGCCTGCTGAACCCTTCTCCCTCCGCAGTGGTCCTTCTCAAACACCCCTGTCTCCACCCCCAGGTGTGCTGAGCTCTTGGGGGACCTCAGGGGAGCACTGGCCTCTCCCTCACCCTGTGCTTCAGAGACAGTCGTTTTTTTCACATTTAGCGCTTAATACTGAGAATGTGAAGGTCTGTTTAGTCTTGTCCAGCTAACATAAACCAGCCGGAACTGGGCCGGGGCAGGACTGTGATGTAAGTTTCCTTGTTTGGAATGAAATTCATTGTTTTTCACTGAGAAACAGGGGCGGCTTTGGGGGAGCCCTGCTGGACTCCCCCTCCCCAGGGGCTGGCCTGAGTGTGGTCCCTTCAAAGGTCACCAAGGTGTCTGTGACACTGAGGTTGGCCCTGGGACACCAGCCACACCAGTGCCTGAGGGATGGAGAGGGCCTGAGATGCTGTTGTGCAGCCCTGTCCTTTTACAGGGGAGAAACTGAGGCTCAGAGAGAAGGGACCTGCCCAGTCACTGGGCCAGTTGAAGCAGGTGGAAGCTCCTGGCTCTCTGGCTCTGAGATCTCTGCTGGGCCAGGAGAGGTGTGGCTGGGGCTGGGGGTGCTGAGGAGTCTGGCTGGAAGTGACCTGTGGTCTGGGAATTGCCCAGGGCTTCTGGGACTAAACACAGAGGCCTGGGGTCGTGAGCCCGAGGGAGGGGACATGGGAGGGGAGGCAGGGGAAGAAGGGAAGAGGGTGGGAGAGGAAAGGGAGAGGTGGCTGAGGGGTCCTGAGGTGGGTTTTGGTCTCAAGCGCCTTCTTCCCCACCTGTCCTAGAGACTCGCCTTTTTGTGCACATCTCTTAGGGTGGGTTTCTGATGAACCGAGGCAGGGAGCGTGTCTTACCTGTGATGGGCTGTGTGACCCAACTCAGGTAAGGTGTTGGCCAGGTTGCCAAAACCTGGGATTCTAGAGGGGACAATGAGGGTCTTTGCAAGGATGATATCACCTCATGTATCCAAAATGTCTGTACTCGAGTGTCTGATAAGTAGAATGGGGGTTGGGGGTCAGGGAGCAGGCATGGTGGCCAGTGACCTCAGAGCTGTGCAGCCTCCCAGCCTCCCCTTGGGCTCTCTGTGGCTGGTTTCTTTGCCGTATCTTGGGCCTCTATCCTTAGCTCTATCCCAGGCCCCTACGCAAATTTCAGCAAGTGGCATCCTAGTCAGTTTGGCAGTGGATAGAGCATCAGCCTGAAGAATCCTGGCTTCGATTCTGGTCAAGGGTGTGTACCTCGGTTGCAGCTCCATTCTAGCTCTGGTTGAGGTGTGGCCCTGGTCAGGGTGTGTTCGGGAGGCAACCAATGGATGTGTCTCTCTCACATGGATGTTTCTCTCTATCTCTCCCCCCACCTCCTTTCTACTCTCTCTCTCCTCTCAAAAAAAAAAAAAAAAATCAATGGAAAAAAATATCCTCAGGTGAGAATTA
>PVJN01035668.1:0-21948 GCA_004026805.1 Lasiurus borealis | reverse complement strand
TCAGCATGATTGTCCCTAACTGCCCCCCTCCCCCACTAGCCTGATTGCCCTGAACTGCCACTCCCCCTGCTGGCCTGGTCACCCCACGCAGCCTACTTGTTCAGTTGTTTGGTCATCCCTCACTAACTCCCCTGCTGGCCTGGTCATAGGCAGCCATCTTATGAGGGTGTGAGGGTTAATTTGCATATTACCTCTTTATTATATAGGATTGTTGACTATATTTCTTATACAATCAACATTTTTTGAATCTGCATGCATATGGCCCAAATCTCCTAACTCTATTTCTGACACCCAAAAGCTTCATCTTAGAGGTGTGTACCCCTCCTTCTATTTTATCCTTTTTACCTTGAAAGAAGAGAACCCTAGAAAACTGAAATATATATCAGGAAAATAGAGAATGTTTGCAACTTTCAAACATTTTTATCCCCTCGGCACAATCATATTGACAGCAGATACTCTACACCAAGCATGTCAAACTCACAGCCCGCAGGCTGCATGTGCTAGCCTTTGAATTTGACATGCTTGCTCTACACCAAGTGCGCAGCTACTTACTCAGAAATGGCTTTGGGCACAATTTACTCATATTTATTCAGAGACCATGTAAATGTTACAGGAAAAGTTTTCAGAGATAGTTATTTGACAGTGACAGTTATCTGGTGCTTGTTTTTCCTAGTGCCTGAGTTCCTTGTTGGGTTTAAAAAACTCCAGAACTGCCGAAATATCTCCTTTATGCCACAATTCACTTTAATAAATATCACTGTTTCCATGTCTTGGAGGAGGAGAATGAGGTGGGAGGGTGGAGGCAGGACGCTAAGTGGACTGGTCAGAGGAAGCCAGGCTCTTCTGTTGGAGCCACTCATAAGCTGGGGGAAGAAGGCAGACGTCCTGTTCCAGGGTGGATTTTCAAAGGAAAGGACCCTCTGGGAGAAGGGTGGGAATGCTGACAAATTACAATCACACAAAAATTCTTGCACGTCTGGAGGCACAGTAGAGATAAAGTGTAAATGCTTATGACCCTGCAGAGGGTAACTCAGGTATTTAAATTCACCCTCAAGTATAAGTGCTGCTTCCAGAAAAACTGGTTGGGCCTGAAGGAGAGTGGGAACAAGATCCATGCAGGAGCTGCAAGGCAGGATCTAGGCAAGGCAGACAGAACTCACATGTTGGCTTTAGCTCAGCGCTGGGTCTGACAGGAAGGGAGGGGAGAGAGAAACTGAGAGAGAGAGTGGGTTCCTCCTGCTCTTGGGAGCCCAAGCAGAATAGTGGGCATGTCAAAAAGACACTACACTTTGGCTACTCTCTCTGCGAGCCTCAGGCACTTGCTTTCACAAGACTGCCTCCAACATCTTTTCATCAGTTTTGACAACTACCTTAAAATCAGTTTTGACAACTATCTTGTTGCAAGACACCTTTTTTGGAACATATGCTGAGAGGAATCAATCCTGTCCACTGCCTTCATTTTCTGAGAGAATCAAGGTGATAGTTGGTGGGGACCAAATCAGATTTAGGGAGAGGACCCCACTGAACTCTTCTACTCCTTGTTTAAAATTAAGGCTTTAGCATTTGCATGTATCTTCTTTTTTTTTTAAATATATTTTATTGATTTTTTTACAGAGAGGAAGGGAGAGAGATAGACAGTCAGAAACATCGATGAGAGAGACATTGATCAGCCGCCTCCTGCACGCCCCACAGTGGAGACGTGCCCGCAAGCAAGGTACATGCCCCCGACCGGAATTGAACCCAGGATTCTTCAGTCTGCAAGCCGACGCTCTATCCACTGAGCCAAACCCGTCTCGGCGGCATGTATCTTCTTAAATAACATTTAGAATCTTAAGAGTTTGTATATGTCTGTGTATGCATGGACTTGCCATTATTATCCTATATAATAAAAGCCTAATAAGCAAATCCACCAAAGAGCAGATGACTGGTGAAACGACCTATCGCTATGAAGTACACTGACCACCATGGGGCAGATGCTCAATGCAGGAGCTACCCTCAGCCCACAGGCCCCAGGCCAGCCAAGGTGGGTGCCAGTGGCAGAGGCCCCCTAATTGCCCTGCTGGTCCCTCCACAGATTGGCCTTGATCGCCAGCCAGGACTAGGGACACTATCCATGCATGAATTTCGTGCACTGGGCCTCTAGTTATAATTAAAAAAATATATATATATATTTTGTTGATTTTTTTTTACAGAGAGGAAGGGAGAGGGGTAGAGAGTCAGAAACATCTATGAGAGAGAGACATGGATCAGCCGCCTCCTGCACACCCCCACCAGGGATGTGCCCAAACCAAGATACATGCCCTTGACTGGAATCGAACCTGAGACCCTTCAGTCTGCAGGCCAACGCTTATCCACTGAGCCAAACCGGTTTTGGCTATAATTTTTTAAAATATATTTTTATTGATTTCAGAGAGGAGGGAGAAGGATAGAAGGGTAGAAACATCAATGATGAGAGAGAATCATTGATCAGCTGCCTCCTGCATGCCCCCTACTGGGGCTTGAGCCCACAAGTAGGGCATCTATCCTGACCAGGAATGGAACCATGACCTCCTGGTTCATAGGTCAATGCTCAATCACACCAGCGGAGCTGCAGATGAAAATAATAGTATGAAATCACAAATTTGAATGCAGCCAATGGTCTCAAATCAGTTATAATTATTATCTATTTGAAGTTAAAATTGTTTTATTTTTGTCTAGTGAGAGCTTTTTAAAGTTGGATTCTGAGTCTTTTGACATGATCACAGTAGTCTTTGATCACTTCCTTGCTATCTAGTAAAACAAGATGTTCAGGCTGATCTTGTTTATTTCCTACCCCAGACCTAGACTCAACCATTTCTCCAAGAAGCTCTGGTTTCTTTTAGTAGAAAATGATATTTCAAGATTACAATCTGAATACTATAGGTAATCATTGCTACTGGGTTGGTTATTGTTTCTAGGCCTCTTCTGATGATATAGCTAAGACAGAGAGATTGATTGATAGATTGATAGATCAGTCAATAAATAAAAATATAATATCTCATGAGTTCCTACAGATACTTTCAATTCAAAGTCAGGACATTTTATTATTCATATATACTTTAGTAAGAATTAGCTAGAGAAACCAAGATGGTGGCATAGGTAAACACTTGAACTGTTGCTTTATACAATAATTTCAAAACTACAACTAAAAGACAAAACGGACATCATCCAGAACCCCAGGAAAGCTGGCTGAGTGGGAATTCTACAACTAGAGGGAAAGAGAAAAGAACACTGAGACTTAGAGGAGCTGCAGGAGGCAGAGGTATTGAGACATATGCATGGAGAAGACTGGCAACTGAGTACGTGGCTGGCTTTCTCAAGCAGGAGGGAGACAAAATCTCCCAACTGTGCTGAACTCCAGTTCCAAGGGAGACTCTGGGACCCAGACTCATTCGGGGTGAAACTGGACTGTCAGGAAAAAGAAAAGCACACTGAGACTCGGAGGAACTGCATAAGGCAGAGGTACCGAGGGCCATGTGCAGAGAGGGAGGACAACTGAATACATGGTTGGCTTTCTCAAGGGGCAGGGAGAAAAAAGCTCCTGATTGCACTGAACTCCAGTTCCAGGTGAGATTCTGGGGACCCAGACTCATTTGGAGAGAAACTGGACTGTCTGGCAGAGGGTGGAACTAGAGGGCAGCTTTCTCTCAGAGGTGCTTTCAGCAATTACCCCAGGACACTGAGACACAGGGCCCTATTAGGGCAGGACTGATGGGAAACCAATGTTGTCTGCTCCTCCCTGAGACTCCTCCCCATCCAAGCTGAGCACAGAGGCTTTTGCAAGTCTTATCTCATAAGGGTGTCTCCAGCACAGAAATTCTCCCAGCATAGACACAGCTGATCCTCACAGCCAATTGGCCTGGAGGTCAATTCCTCCAAAAGACACCAACAACAATCAAGGCTTAACTACAGCAAGACTGTGCACACAGCCCATAAAAAAAGGGGTGCACCAAGAGTGTCCACCTCAGGTAAGTGGGGAAGCTGGGCCACTGGGCTCTATAGGATACCTAGCACACAAACCCACTTTATCAACTCAGGGAAGAAGCCAAAATGCAGAGATAAAGAAACAGATCACAAATGAAAAAATGGAGGAAAGCAAACAACTGGATATAGAGTTCAAAACCACGGTTATAGAGTTTTTCAAGAATTTTCTAGAAAAGGTTGATAAATTTAGCAAGACCCTCGAGGATATGAAAAAGGACCAACTAGAAATTAAGCATACACTGACTGAAATAAAAAATATTATATAGAGATCTAACAGCAGACTAGAGGATTGCAAGAATCAAGTCAAAGATTTGAAAGACAAAGAAGCAAAAAACTCTCAACTGGAAGAGCAAAAGGCAAAAAAAAAAAATGAAGGTACAGTGGTACCTCGAGATACAAGTTTAATTTGTTCCATAACCTTGAGGTGTGGGAAACTATGAGACGCTCGAGTCTCAATAAACTGGTGGGTCGTGTGCAGCCGGCAGATCTTGCGATTACTCCTATCACAAATGTTGCTCGTATTTCACAGCAAAAATCGCTCGTATCTAAAAAATCTCATAGGTTAGGGCACTCATATCTCGAGGTACCACTGTAGTGTAAGGAGCCTCTGGGACAACCTCAAGCATACCAACATCTGAATTTTGGGGGTGCCAGAAGAAGAGAGAGAGCAAGATACTGAAAACCTATTTGAAGACATAATGACAGAAAACTTCCCCACTGGGTGAAAGAAATAGACTTACAAGTCTAGGAAGCACACAGAACCCCAAACAAAAGGAACCCAAAGAGGACCACATCAAGACACATCATAATTAAAATGCCAAGAGCAAAAGACAAAGAGAGAATATTAAAAGCAACAAGAGAAAAACAATTATTTACCTATAAGGGAGCACCCATATGACTGTCAGCTGATTTCTCAACAGAAACTATGCAGGCCAGAAGAGAATGGCAAGAAATATTAAAAGTAATGAATAGCAAGAATCTGCAACCAAAAATACTCTACCCAGCAAAGCTATCATTCAGAATTGAAGGGCAGATAAAGAGCTTCACAGAGAAGAAAAAGCTAAAGGAGTTCATCAACACCAAATCAGTATTATATAAAATGCTGAAAGGTATTCTTTAAGAAGAGGAAGAAGAAAACAATAAAGGTAAAAATTATGAACAACAAATACATATCTATCAACAAGTGAATCTAAAAATCTGATGAACAGAATAAACTGGTGAATATAATAGAATCAGGGGCATAGAAAGGGAGTGGGCTGACAATTCTTGGGTGGTGTGGGAGGAGACTGGACAAAGATAATACATCTGTGGATGAGGACAGTGAGAGTGGGTGGTAAGGGCAGAGGATGGGATGGGAACCAGGTGGAGGGGAGCTATGAGTGAAAAAGAGGAACAATTGTAATAATCTGAACAATAAAGATTTATTAAATTAAAAAAGAAGAATTAGCTAGATCTTTTCCAAATTGACAGGTGATAATAAATTCCCAAGAAAGCTTAAGCAGAAAACGGAGGCTTATTATAAGAACACACAAAGCCCTTGCTCTGGTGGGTATGGCTTAGTGGTTAGAAGGTTGGCCATTGCACCAAAGGGTCACAGATTGATTGCCAGTCAAGGGCATGTCCCTGGGTTGCAGGTTTGATATCCCACTTAGTGGGGCCTGTTCGGGAGGCAACCAATCGATATGTCTTTCTCACATCGATGTTTTTCTCTCTCTCTCCCCACCTCCCTTCCACTCTCTCTAAAAGTCAATGGCAAAAATATCCTTGGGTGAGGATTAACAAAAACAAAACAAAAACCCACACAGAGCTCAAGAGCAGAAAAGCAGCTGGGCCCCAGGAAGGGAGTGGAACCTGGGATAAGAAAGTTGTCAGGGATCAAAGCAGCCCTTCTCTATGGGGCAGCTTCTTGTTTTTCTTTCTCCAGATCTGCTTCCTCCACTTCATCATGCACGTGGTGAGTAAAAGGTGTTTAAACACCCCGACTGGCAGGCCTTTTCATGTGTTATCAGCATGACATTGGGAGTGGAGCTGGAGAGGCAAATGGAAGGGCAATTCTGAGGCAAGAGGGAATCCCAATAAGCTGGAGTTGTGTCATGCTGGGTGTGAGAACACAAAGAACGTGGGCACAAGGGAAGGCACCCCTGCGTGTGCAAAGAATTCAGGATTAGAGGGTTTTCGCCTAACCTGTGCATCATATCAGTGTATCTTTCCTTCTATCCAAGAAGACTACTTCTCAAGAACACCGGGCAGGATACAATTAGAATATCACATTATTAATAATCTACTTTATCCCACATCACATACACAATAGTCTCAGAATGCCATGAATACTACTACTATTGCTAAAATTACTGAGAACAGTTAACACTACTTTTTGGAATATGCTCTCCCCATTACTCTCCTGCCCCCCAATTTTTTTTGTTGTCCTATAGCTACATTATATGAGCTTATGGCCTTTACATGTTATATTTTCTCAGTTTTAACCCTCACTCCATCTTGGTCCTATGAGTAACTGTATATTTCACACTCATGCCAGTCCTTAGGTTGGTTTTCTAGTCATTTTGATTATCTTAATTGTAACTTAAAAATATCTATCAAAAGTTGTTGAGGGTTCCTCAGAGAAACAAAACCAACGGTGTGTGTGTGTGTGTGTGTGTGTGTGTGTGTGTGTGTGTGTGTGTTTATTGTAAGGAATTAGCTCAGACCATTATGGATGCTGAGAAGTTCCAAGATCTGCAGTTGGCAAGCTGGAGACACAGAAGAGTTGATGGTGTAGTTCTAGTTCAAATCTAGCAAGTTCAAGACTCAAGAAGAAGAGCAGATGTTTCATTTTGAGTTTGAAGGCAGGAAAAGCCCAGTGTCCCAGCTCAAGTAGCCAGGCAGGAGGAGTTCCGAGGGTGTCGGCCTTTCTTTTCTATGCAGCCTTTCAACTAGTTGGATGAGGCCCTTCCCACATTAGGAAGAACAATCTGCTTTACTCAATCTATTGATTCAATAGTTAATCTCATTTTTAAAGACCCAAAATAATGCTTGGCCAAATATCTGAGCGCCCATTGGTGCAGGCAAGTTGACACATAAAATTAACTACCAAAAAGTAGAGGGTGGCAGCTAGTGTGGCTTCATGGTTGAGCATCAACCCAGGAACCAAGAGGTCACAAGTTAGATTCCAAGTCAGGGCACATGTCCGGGGTTGCAGGCTTGATCACAAGTAGGAAGCGTACAGGAGGCAGCCGGTTGTTTCTACCTCTCTATCCCTCTTCCTTTTTCTCTCTCTAAAATCAACAAAAACATATTTAAAACATTTTAAGTAGAGGGTGGGAAGACTTTTTGCTGCCCAGGAAACAATATTCATTCATTCTGCCTGCTAGTTCACAAGGCTAGACCCAGTAATGGTGTTGGTAGACTTTATATGATTGGCTATAGTTTATAGAGCATTACATGCATTATCCCATTTAAACCTCCAAACAAACTCTGTTCTACAGGTCCAGAAATTGAAGATTTGAATTTACCCAGGATTATAAATGAAGCAGGAGTTTGAATACAGTACAGATCTTGATTTCCAACTGTGAGCTCCTAACCACTATTCTAGATATCCTGGAAAGAACATGAGCTTACAAAGTAGAAGGTGAAGATTTATACTCTGTGGCACACAGTCCGAATGAGTGATATTTATAAGATTCTAAGACTTATAATTTCTCTATATATACTTCGGGAGAAAAAAAGATCTAAAATAGTGCAAAAGTAAAAAAAACAAACAAACAAAAAAAAAACAAACACCTGTTCTGAACAACTTTTAGTCTTGCTTATTATTAATTAATCTATTTAAAAAAATCATCACCCAAGAAAGGAGAAAGAGAGAGAGAAACATCAATCTGTATGTGCCCCACTTGGGGATTGAACCTGCCACTGAGGCCTGTGCCCTGACCGGGGATTGAACCAGCAACCTCTTGATGCACAGGATGACACTCAGCCAACTGAGCCACTCCAGCTAGCACTTATTACTATTTAAAGCTTCAGGAAGCTCATTTCTCCATTTCTAGAGTCAACAAATAATGGTATGTGAATTATGAGAGCTATGATAGTTAGAATTAAAGCAAGAAAAAAAATAATTTTGGACAAAATGTACAAAAGAGTACACATAAAATATATGTTCAGCTCAAAGAGTAATAAAACAAACACTCAATACCCACCACCCATCTTTGTACCTGAATCGTACCTATTAATTTGTAGTTCTTCTGAAAATTAGAAGTACATAGATGGAAACATTTATACATGTGTTTATTTATAGGAGAGACTCAAAACCGCAAAGCTGATATAGGAGCTGGTTTATGCCTCCCAGATACTATCTTTCACAATGTGGATTTAGAGGAAACCCAGGCCCATGACAAAAGGGATTATGTAGTCAAATAAATTTGGAAGAACAATACATGTTTTACTGTCTCTACCTTTCACTCAGATCTATAAGACATCGTAAAATTTCAGGAGAAAAAAGTGATCTTTTAAAATTCTGTGTAATTCCAGCCCTAGCCGGTTTGGTTCAGTGGATAGAGTGTCGGCCTGCGAACTCAAGGTTCCCAGGTTCGATTCCGGTCAAGGGCATGCATCTTGGTTGTGGCAGCTGATTGATGTTTCTCTCTCATCAGTGTTTCTAACTCTCTCCTTCTCCCTTCCTCTCCGTAAAAAAATAAATAAAGTATATTTAAAAATAAAAATAAAATTCTGTGTAATTCTGGATTCCTCCAACACATCCGACCATCAGACTTTTCATGAGGCCTGTTACCTCCTGAATGCAACTTGCGTTCCCCCGGGAAATGCCAGTGTGGGCCTGGCCTGAGGTAAGCGCCTTCTAATGACTGCAGCCCAGTTGGATGCTCTCCTGACCAGCGATGCTAGTGACAGCACAGTCTGAAGAGTAAAAATACCTCTCGATTCCTGAGTAAAGTAGAGGCTCAAGAGGGAGGGGGAAAGAGGCTCAAAGTTACAGCCACTCCCATCAAAGAGAGAGGAAGGAAGGGAGCCAACACATATGGGCAAATTTGTTTTGCTGGCCCAAGGAAACATTGCCTTCAAGTTTGCAATTCAGGTGGTGGTTTCCAGGAGGAGAAGGCTCCTTGAATAATGAAAAGTAAAGTGTAAGATCCTGTTAATTGATTTGTGTTTTAATCAGGAAGAGTCTCTTAGTCAGCTCAGGCTGCGATCACAGAAAACCACAGACTGGCAGCTTAAACAACACTCTCATTTCTCACAATTCTGGAGGCTGGAAAGTCCAAGATCAAGATGCCAGTAGATTCAGTGTCTACTGAGCCCTTTTCCTGGGACTCAGACAGCAGCCTTCTCACTGTGTGCTCCCATGGTGGAGAGAAAGAACTCTGGTCTCCTCCTCTTCTGATAAAGACACCAATCTGCCCTAGCTGGTTTGGCTCAGTGGCTAGAGCGTCAGCCTATGGACTGAAGAGTCCCAGGTTTGATTCTGGTCAAGGGCACATGCCTGGGTTGCGGCCCAATTCCCAGTGAGGGGCATGCAGGAGACAGCCAATCAATGATTCTCTTTCATCATTTATGTTTCTATCTCTCTTTCTTCCCTTCCTCTCTGAAATCAATAAAAAAATATATATATTTTAAAAAGACACTAATCCCATCACAGGGTCTCCACCTTTAAGACCTCATCTAAACTTAATTCCCAAAGGCCCACTTCCTAATACTATTAACTGGGGATTAGGGCTTCAACATTTGAATTTTGAGGGGACACATTCAGTCCATAGAGGTCTCTAACAATGATTGCATTAACAATTATTGTAAAAGATTTTTTGTTCCATTGTGCTTAAGAGTACATGCTGCCCTGACCAGGTTTCTCAGTGGTTAGAGCATTGGCCCATGGATGAAGGGTCTTGAGTTTGATTCCTGGTCAAATTCTTTATATATATATATATATATATATATATATATATATATATATATATATATATATTTTACAGAGAGGAAGGGAGAGAGAGAGTTAGAAACATCGATCAGCTGCCTCCTACACATCCCCTACTGGGGATGTGCCCGAAACCAAGGTACATGCCCTTGACCAGAATCGAACCTGAGATCTTTCTGTTTGCAGGCTGACGCTCTATCCACTGAACCAAACCGGTTTCAGCTCCTGGTCAAATTCTTCATACCCAGCTGTGGTTGGGGTACGTGCAGGAGGCAACCAATTAATGTATCTCTCACATCAATGTTTTTCTCTCTCTCTCCTTCTGCCCCTTCTCCCTCCCATCTACTCTCTAAAAAAAAAATCCTCCAGTGAGGATAAAAAAAAGAAGAAAAAAAAAGAATGCAAGCTGCTGAACAGAATGTGTCAACACATGTAAAGCTACCCCCAACCTGTTCACCAGTGGGAACATGCACAGTAACAGCTTCATCACCAGACTCCCACACTAACATGACAAGAAATGAACAATTAAAAATGACACTTGTCCTGTCCCTGTGGGGCTTACAGTCTGAGACGATAGACCACCAGAGACCCAAACAGAAAAGAAAGACAGGTTTTGAGAAAAATCGGTCTCTATTTTAGGACAAAACACACTAAAGTGATAATCATTTGATGGAATATTGCTTTCTAATAAATAAAGCCTGCAGGGTACAGACCAAGACAGCAATATTTCCCCCAAAGTGTCAACAGCAGTAACTGAAAAAATCCAACAACAACAATACTAATTACTAATCAGGCTACATTTGTATTCCAAGCTCTCCTTTGGTTTTGATGCCTATGTGTGACTTCCCCTCTATTATAACAAATCCAGTGCCCATGGCCATCATTTTGACCTTTGTGGAATGTGTGATCAGGAGCCCAATCTGCAGGCTCCTGGGAACCCTCAGATGTCGAGCAGAGACCAAGTAAAAATGACTGGAGGCAGACACACACAATTCTAGGGGACTCTCAGCACCCCAAATGTCCTCCAGGGATTCTGGGACCACAGGATCTATGAGTGACATCATTTTTTGCAGAAATAAAAATAAACTATACTAAAATCCATATGGAATCACAAAGGTTCCTGAAGAGCCACAATAATCTTCAGAAAGAAGAACCATGCTGGAGGCCTCATACTTCCTGATTTTAAAACTTATCTATACTAATAAAAGGGTAATATGCAAATTGGTAATGACATCTTCATAGTAACAACCAAACAGCAGGCTGAGTGGGGCAACAAGGCTGGCAAGGAGGTTAACAAGGGACAATGACTGACCAGCAGGCTGCATGGGGCGACCAGGCCAGCAGGGGGTTGGCAAGGGGTGTCCAAATGACTGACCAGCAGGCTGTCTGAGATGACCAGGTTGGCAGGGAGGGCAGTGAGAGGCAACCAGACTGGCAGAGTGGGGCAGCGAGGGGTGACCAGGCCAGCAGAGGGGGGCAGTGAGGGGCAACCAGAACAGCAGGGGGAGCAGTTAGAGGAGACCAGGCCGGCTGGGAGTGTAGTTGGAGGTGAACAGGCTGGTGGTGGGAGGGGGCAGTTGGATGCAACCAGGCTGGTAGCGGGGGCAGTTAGGGGCAATCAGGCAGACAGGCAGGTGAGAAGTTAGGAGCCAGAGGTCCCAGATTGTGAGAGGGATGTCCAAAACTGGCAGTTGGACATCCCCTGAGGAGTCCCATATTAGAGAGGATCCAGGCTGGGCTGAGGGGACCCCCTCTCCCTTATGCTCGAATTTCGTGCACCAGGCCTCTAGTAAAGTTATAATAATAAAGATAGTATGGTATAGGCATAAAGACAGCTATAGTGATCAATGCATCAGAATAGAAAGCCCCAAAATAAGTCCTTTTGTATATGATAAGTAAGTTTCAATAAGGGTGCCAAGACAATACAATGAAGAAAGGGCAACCTTTCAGCAAATGGTGTTAGGAAAACTGTATATTTACAGACCCTTATCTTATGCCAGCTATAAAAATTAACTAAAAAAAGAATTAAAAATCTAAATCTAAGACTTGAAACTACTAGAAGAAAACATAAGGAGAAAGCTTCCTAATATTGGAATAGATAATGATTTCTTAGGTACAACACCAAATAAAACATAAAGCAAAAGGAAAAACAGACAAACGGGACTAAATCAAACTTAAAAACCTTTGTGCAACAACAGAAACAATCAAAATAGTAGAAAGGCAACATATTGAATGGAAATATTTTTCAAAGCACATATCTGATAAGCAGTTAATAGCCAGCATATATAATTCAGCAAAAAAAAAATATATATTTTTTTCTTAATGGGCAAAGGACTTGAATAGACATTTTTCCAAAGAAGACATACAAATGGACAGCAAGCACATGAAAAGATGCTCAACATCACTAACCATGAGAGAAATACAAATCAAAATCACAATGAGATATACCCATTAGGATGACCACTATCAAAAAAGAAAAGGCTGAAACCGGTTTGGCTCAGTGGATAGAGTGTCAGCCTGCGGACTGAAGGGTCTCAGGTTCGATTTTGGTCAAGGACACGTACCTTAGTTGCGTGCACACCCCTAGTGGGGGGTGTGCAGGAGGCAGCTGATTGGATTCCTGGTGTGCGGGGGGCGACTGATAGGTGTTTCTCACATCAATGTTTCTCTCTCTCCCTTTCTCCTCTTCTTTCTCTAAAAAAATCAATAAAAGCATATATTTAAAAAAGAATTTTAAAAGGCTCTTGAAGAGATATTTGTACCCTCATGTCCATTGTAGCATTAGTCACAAGAGCCAAAATGTGGAAACAATCTACATGTCCATCAATGGGTGAATGGATAAGCAAAACATGATATATGCATACAATGGGATATTACTTAGCCTTACTACAGGAATCCTGGCACATGCTACAACATGGATGAACCTTGAGGACAGTATGCTAAGTAGATAACCCAGCCACAAAAAGACAAGTACTACATGATTTCACTAATATGACGTATCTATTTAAAGAAGTTCGGCTCATGGAGTCAGGGAGTAGAATAGTGGTTGCCAGGCACGGGGGGCGGGGTGGGGGATTAGGAGTTGTTTAATGGGTATCGTTTCAATCATGAGGGATGAAAAAGTTCTGGAGATTTACTGTACAACAATGCGCATATAGTTAACAATATTGTACTGTGATCTTTAAAATTGTCAAGAGGGTAAACTTATGGGGTTCTTTTTGTTTTGTTTACCACACACATACACAAAAGTACTCCTTGTCCACCGGCCTCATCTGATGTGCTCTGAGTGATATTCTCCAAGCAGAGTCCCCCAGCCACATCCAGGGAGACTTACTTTCCAGTTCCTTCTAGAAAAGGAAATTAAAAGTGAGCTTTCTGGGCACTTCAAGAGCCAGACCCGTGGACAAGAAACCATCCCGACCTCAGAGTCAGACATGGCGACCCGGGGAGCTGAGCTAAGTAAGGACATGGCAGCACAGAGTACCCACCAGCTGGGTGGGGAGAGGGCAGGGCCCAGAGGAAGCTGCCCTGAGGACGGACACATGCTGCCCAAGGCTGGCCATCGCCCCTCCAGAGGCAGTTGCGTAGCCTGGAAACACAGAGGGAGGTCACCAGGACAACTGGGAAGGTCCCGGGGGCAGGGGAGGGGCAGTGTGAGCAGCTGTGACTCTCGGAGAGGAAGCCTGAGTTCTGGGAATGACATTGCCATACTGAATGGGGCTCAAAGTCCAACAAGCGCTACACACCCACAGTTTTAGTAACATAGGAGAGGGGGGGTCTCCCTGGAGCACTCCCACGCTTTCTTCCCTTGCAGGGGTGCGTCTTTACATTTCTCGCCTAAACTTTCAGGGTTCCCACAAGACTTGCAGCCAGAGGAGGGATGGGCAGCGGCAGCTATTCTGGGTTCACCCCCTGCACCTGTCTCCAAGGACCCCTTTTCTCTGACTTTTCAGGGAGCTGACAGCAGCCCCATCTTGGCTCCCTTCTTTCTTCCAATGTATCTGGAGAGCCAAAGCAGAGCACCTTATGGGCTCTTCCTGTTGCTTTTCCTTCCCTAAACCCTTCCTTTGCTGCCCTGTGCCCAGCTTTAGCAAACACACTCTTGCCCTGGCCACATGGCTCATTTGGTTGGAATGTCATCCCGTGCACCAAGAGGTTGTGGGTTCAATTCCTGGTCAGGACACATACCTTGGCTGAGAATTGATCCCTGGTTGGGTTGGGGATGTAGGAGAGGCAACCGATCAATGTTTCTCTCTCTCTCTCTCTGCCTTCCTCTCTCTCTCTCAAATCAATAAAAACATATTTAAATATTTAAAAAAATAATAACTTAAAAAAATAAAACACTAACATTGATAAACTGCTTGACATTTGATCCTTAAAAGGGTAAACGTTAATCAAAGTTGAACCCTCGGACACTGTAGGCTTTCTCATTTCAGGCCTTGCTACAAAAAAGAAAAAACACACACATACCACATACACAGCATATATATAATACATGATAGAACTCTAGAAAATGTGACTTAAATACTTTCTAGAGTAGAGTAGGAAAAAAGGAAAACTTCATATACATCGTATGTCAGATGCTCCTCCAACCTCATTATTGCTGCTTACATCACAAGGAAGCCATGTCTTGAGGAAGTTAAGCGATGTAGAAAGCTCACTGGCATAAAAAAAACACCTTATTTCAGTCCTCACGATGAGAGAGTGATTGGACAAATCAAGCAATCATACACTTCACATCTCCAGAGATTACTAAGTAATTTGCTATTTAATCGTGTATCCGGGAAACCTTTGAAATCAAGCCACTCTAAAGCTTGAGGCCTTAACTCAGTCACTCCCCGGTGGAAAAGGGTAAGCTAGAGAAGGAAACACGAAGACCGCCCGTGCCGTGCCGTGGGTATGTCCCCGAGTCCGGCATTTCTCACCGTGGAGCAACACCCCCTTTAAAGGAAAAGAAAACGTGCTCAGTCAACTTGTTATCCAAGCAAGTACAAAAAATGAAGCTAAATATCTGTATGTTAGTGGTTACCATACGACTGTGGAAAGCAAAACAAAATTACTACGAAAAACAATCCCTGTTAAAATAATTAATTTTATGTGACAAATGATACTGTGTTGCTGCAACTGAGCTTACCTGACAGTGGGAGGGCACTAGGCTGCAGGTTCTTTGGGTTCGGTACACTTCCTCTCTCTGACTTCCTCCCCATTGTTGTTGTTTTTTGTACCATCATCATTTACATGCCTAATCTGTCTCTTTTCCAATCAGAATGGAACATTTCAGGTGAAGCTGCTCGGCACCACCTCTGTTGTAAATGCAAACCCAGAAGCTGAGACAGCAGGGTGGTACTGGAGTGTAAGGTGGTCGCTCAAACCATCAGGAAGCCCAGCCAGTGTGGCTCAATGGTTGAGTGTCGGCCTGTGCACCAGAAAGTCACCATTTGGATTCCCTGTCAGGGCACATGCTAGGGTTGCCAGCTCAATCCCCAGTAGGGGGCTTGCAGGAGGCAGCAGATCAATGTTGATGTTTCTCTCCCATTGATGTTTCTATTTCTCTATCCCTCTCTCTCTCTCAAATTAATGAAAATGGGCCCTGGCCCCATTTTCTCAGTAGTTAGAGCTTCAGCCGGCACACAGAAAGGTTGCGAGATCGATTTCCAGTCAAGGACATGTACCCAGTTGCAGCTCGATCCCTGGCACAGTAGGGGTGCATGTGGGAGGCAACCAATCGGTGTGTCTCTCTCACATCAATGTTTCTCTCTCTCCCCCTCCCTTTCACTCTATCTAAAAGCAATGGGGGAAAAAATATACACAGTACACTTGTCCTAACTTCATCTCAAAAGACCAGATTCAGGAGGCAATTGTGCAGGTCTGAGAATTGTGCTCATAGGAAATATGCTCAGTGAGGGTAAAAAAAAAAATCAAGAAGTTTATATAGTGATTTGTTTAGATTAGCATCAACACTGAACATTCAAATTAGAAGACTCCCCCAAATATATACTTGAGTCTTAATTTAACAAAAACGTCCATAATCTAACCCTGAGCCTCTTAACCATTTTTTTAAATAAATCTTTATTATTCAGATTATAATTGTTCCTCTTTTTTGCCCCCATAGCTCCCTCCACCCAGTTCCTACCCCCCTGCCCTTACCTCCCGCCTGTCCTCATCCATAGATGTATAATTTTTGTCCAGTCTCTTCCTACACCCCCCAAACCCACTTCCTCCACTCCTTGAGAATTGTCAGTCCACTCCCTTTCTATGCCCCTGATTCTATTATATTCACCAGTTTATTCTGTTCATCATATTTTTTTATTCACTTGATTTTTAGATTCACTTGGTGATAGATATATATTTGTGGTTCATAATTTTCATCTTCACCTTTTTCTTCTTCTTCCTCTCTTAAAGAATACCCTTCAGCATTTAATATAATACTGGTTTGGCGGTTATAAACTCCTTTAGCTTTTTCTTCAATTCTAAATGATAGCTTTGCTGGGTAATCTTAGTTGTAGGTTCTTGCTATTCATCACTTTGAATATTTCTTGCCACTCCTGTGTGGCCTGCATAGTTTCTGTTGAGAAATCAGCTGACAGTTGTATAGGTGCTCCCTTGTAGGTAATTAACTGTTTTTCTCTTACTGCTTTTAATATTCTCTGTCTTTTGCCTTTGGCATTTTAATTATGATGTGTCTTGGTGTGGTCCTCTTTGGATCCCTTTTGTTTGGGGTTTTCTGTGCTTCCTGGACTTGTAGGTCTATTTCTTTTACCAAGTAGGGAAAGTTTTCTGTCATTATTTCTTCAAATAGGTTTTCAATATCTTGCTCTCTCTCTTCTTCTGGCACCCTCATAATTTGGATGTTGGTATGCTTGAAATTGTCCCAGAAACTCCTCCTATCTTCATATTTTTGGATGCTTTTTTCTTATTGCTTTTCTAGTTGGGTGTTTTTTTGCTTCTTTGTATTTCAAATCTTTGACTTGATTCTTGGGATCTTCTAGTGTGCTGTTGGATGGATCTCTGTATATTATTTTTTAATCTCAGTCAGTGTATGCTTAATTTCTAATTGTTCCTTTTTCATATCCTTGAGGGTCTCACTAAATTTCTCGGAGGTTTCTGGAAGATTCTTGAAAAAACTTATAACCGTGGTTTTGAACTCTATATCCAGTAGCTTGCTTTCCTCTATTTATTTTATTTGTCACCTGTTTCTTTGTCTCTGCATTTTGGCTGCTTCCCTGCATTGATAGAGTGGCTTTGTGTGCTAGGTGCCGTATAGGGCCCAGTGGTTCAGCCTCCCAAATTACCTGAGGTGGACACTCTTGGTGCACCCCTTTGTGGGTTATATGCCCAGTCTTGTAGTTAATCCTTGATTGCTGTTGGTATCTTTGGGAGGAATTGACCTCCAGGCCAACTGGCTGTGAGGACCAGTTGTGTCTACAATGAGAGAACTTCTGTGCTGGAGTCACCCTTCTGGGGCAGGACTTGCTTTGGTGCTCACTCAGTCTGCCCTCTGAGTGTGTCTCTTATGTATGTGAAGAGTTGTAATCTGGATGATCTCATTCTGACCACGGGTTATACTGGTTCTTGGATCTCTAAGGAGGTGCAAAGTCACCCACTGCCTGAAGCCACCCAGCAGGAGCTACAGAGAGATCTGCAGATTCCTCCTCTTTGTTTGGCGTTTGGAGGTGCCCTGATAAGGCCCAGCTGTGAAGCAGTGCAAGCTGCTGTGTAGCCTCGGGCCTTCTTTTGGAAGCTCTGGGTCTTTCTGACCCAGCTGCAGTTTGTTAAGTAATTTTAGATTGCAATAGGCCAGGTCAAATGCAAAAGACTCTGTGAACAGCTTAGGTGGGGTGGGGGGTCTCAGGGAATCACCAGGGTGGAGTACACAAGGATGGCTGACCATCAGCCCTGCCCTGAAGAGGCCCGGGGTCTTTGTGTCCTGCGGTAATCCCTGCAAGCACCTCTGAGAGAAAGCTGCCCTCACATTCTGGCCCGATGCCAGACAGTCCAGTTTCTCCCCGTATGAGTCCGGGTCCCCAGAGTCTCACCTGGAACTGGAGTTCAGAGCATTTGGGAGCTTGTGTCTCCCTCCCGATTGAAAAAGACAACAGCGTACTCAGTTGCCAGCCCCTTTCTCACACGCCTCCGAACCTCCGTACCTTACTTCCACACCTCCTACCGGACTCAATGTGCTTTCTCTTTCCTTCTGGTTGTAGAATTTCCACGCAGCCAGCCTTCCCTCCCGTGGTTCTGGATGGTATTTGTTTTGTCTTTTAGTTGCAGTTTTGATATGGTTGTGTGCCGCAGCAAGTTCAGGTGTTTACTGTGCCGCCGCCATCTGGGTTTGTCTCTGAGCCTCTTAACCTTTTTGTGTGCCACAGCTCCTTTGGCAGCTTGGTGAAGCCTCAGAATAAATTTTTGCATTAAAAAATGCATAGGACTGCAAAGGAAACCAATTGCATTATAATTTAGTTATCAAAATATTAAAAAGCAAAAATGTGATGTTGATATGTGCTTATGAACACATTAAGGATCTAGTGGCAGGTCTAATAATTGTCATAATTTCTAAAGAGCTATTTGCATAATCAAGAGTTTGTGATATCTTCAACAACTGTAAAATGATATAAAAGTATTTTGATAGATGACAAAGTCACCAATTTTACTATTTCATAAAACTATGAACTTACAACATTTCACACATTTCAGAAGAGGTTAGTGAAAATAAAGAGTAACCAACCCCCTGAATTCTGTCCATGGTCCCTCCCCCTAAGGGGTCCTGAAGATCCCAGACAAGGACCCTTGACCTATCTTACCCAAATAAAGTGGTTAAACGTATACATACACGTTCAAATTTAATGGCAGTTTTGGATAATTTAGGAGCTGCCAGTGCATGGACCATCCACCAGCTCTCTCCTTTCACAGGGATCATGGATGGCCTCACACCCACACTCTTGGCCAGCAGGTCTCTGAACCTCTGTGGCACCACACCCCAGCCAGTGAGGCTGTCCTGGCACAACGAGGCTCTCATCCAGCATCTCCTTCCCCCGTTTCTCTTCAAAGATGCGCTGCCAGGTGAGGGGCATGTCCTCCCTGGGAGGAGTACAGCATTCTGTGGTGCCTTTGTGTGAAGGAAAGACCCTAAAAGGCTCTGCTCATTCCCCGTGAGGAGGATGATAATAACTCCCCAGAGCACCTGGCTGTTAGGCAACGGGTCATGAGAAAGCAGGCCAGCAGACTCCACAGCAAGATCCTCCCAGCCAGTCCCAACAGTTGCCCTCTGGCTGGGAAGGGCAGAAATACCCTGGGGTTGTTAGGCAACAGGACAGAATTCACCTATGATGGAAGCCAGAAAAATGAAAATTGTTATACCCTAGCAGTGTGTGTGTGTGTGTGTGTGTGTGTGTGTGTGTGTGTGCGCGCGCGTGTGTGTGTGTGTGATGTGACACATCACTTCCCCTGGAAGTCTAGAAAGGGGTGGAAGAAGTCAAATTTGTAAAACAGCCTAAAGGAGTATTTGGATGCCAGCCAGGCTGACTACGGAGACTGGGCTCACTGCAGAGTATGTTGGAGGTGCCCCTTTCCTGAGATATCACTCTTCTTCCCATGCCAGGTCTGGTCAAAATCTGCTCTCCATTTATGGTCAAGGTTCCAGAAGGGACTGATAAACAAATCCACTCTATAAACCCACTGGTAAGACCTCACAGCTGTTCCAGGCAATGTGGAGCATGAGCAGGCTGAGGACCAGGCTCTGCTTCCACTCTCCTGGCAGCCCCTCAGTGGCTGTGACACAATTCTTTCTGAGCCTTGGCCTCCATTTCTGCAGAATGAAGTAATAAAATCCATCAGAAAGTCACAAGGAGAATCAAATATGCAAGTCAACCTGAATCTAAGCATGAGGAAACCATCAGGAAAAGCAAATTGAGAGACATTTTGCAAATAACTAATTTGAATTTCAGCTTCAAAATGTTAATGAGCCTCGCTGGTTTTGCTAAGTGGATAGAGCATCAGCCCGTGGACTGAAGGGTCCCGGACTCGATTCCAGTCATGGGCACATTCCTCAGTTGCAGGCTCTATCCCCGGTCCTGGTCAGGGCACATGCAGGAGGCAACCAATTGATATATCTCTCTCATATCCAAATTTCTCTCTCTCTGTCTCTTTCCCTCCCTTCCACTCTCTCTAAAAGTCAATGGAAAAAAATATCCTCAGGTGAGGATTAACAACCACAAAAACCCACGTTAGCCCTAACTGGTTTGGTTCAGTGGATAAAGTGTCCACCTGTGGACTGAAGGGACACAGGTTTGATTCAGGTCAAGGGCATGTATCTTGGTTGCAGGCACATCCCCAGTAGGGGGTGTACAGGAGGCAGCTGATTTATGTTTCTAACTCTCTATTCCTCTCCCTTCCTCTCTGTAAAAGGTCAGTAAAATATATTAAAAAACAAAAAACAAAAGTCCACATTAATGGCGTGAAAGACCAAAATCAGGAGTGGGAGACTATTTTAGATGAAAGAAGACTAAGAAGTCATGAAAACTAAATAAGCATGATCTTTTATTGGATTTTAAAATAAAAAGTTAAAAAAATATTATCTGGACAATTGGAAAAATTTAAAAGTGAATTTACATAATACTGTTATGTTACTATAAAATGTCTTAGATTTTATTATAGTATTGGGTTACACAGCAGAATGTTTTTTCCTTAGGAGATATATGCAGAAATATTTTGGGGGTGAAGCATGACAGAGTCTTCAATCTATTCTGAAATGGTTTAGAGAAATACATATACAGAGAGATCAAACAAATGTGGCAAAATGTGAGCTGGTGAATCTAGGTCTACGGGTGTTCGCTGTACTATTTTTACAGCTTTTATGTAGGTTTGAACATTCTCAAAATAAAAAATAGGAGAAAAGGTGTACAGACATCTCCCACAAAGGGGCAGTTAATAAATGACAGCTCCTTACTATGATCGTCTGACTTTTGCATCTATGTGGGATGATTTCTTAAACCAAAAGAATGACTGTGGATGGTGGCAAGACTCAGGCTGCTGGAGCCTTGCTTCGGCCTCCCCACTCTGCCTGGCCCCTTGCAGGTGGTGACTGTGTTCCCTGACACTGAGAGGGAGCGCACCTCTCACTCTGGGAGGAGGATGTCTGGACCTACCCAGCCTAGGTTATGGGCCATGTTCAGAGCCTGGTCTTCAGACTTCTCCACTGTGGAAGGTAAGAGATTAGAGCTGGAAATGACACTTTTTTTTTTTAACTTGTTGACTCTTTTAAATATATATCCTATATAGTAAAGAGGTAATATATAAATAGACCCTCATGCCCTCACAAGATGGCTGCTTATGACCAGGCCGGCAGGGGGTTAGTGAGGGATGACCAAACAAACAGCAGACTATGTGAGGTGACCAGGCTGGCATGAGGGGTGCAGTTGGGGGTAACCGGGCCAGCAGGGGGGGGGGGGCAGTTGGAGGCAATTAGGATGGCAAGGGGGACAGTGAAGGGCAGGTAGGCCGGCAGGGGGGCAATTAGGAGCAACCAGGTTGGCAGGGAGAGGGCAGCTGGGGACACCAGTGGATACCCCCTGGTCGGCAGGGGGGGCAGTTAGGGGTGACCAGGCAGGCAGGCAGGCAGGTGAGCAATTAGGAGCCAGGGTCCAGGATTGTGAGAGGGGAATCAGGCCTAAACTGGCAGTCAGACATCCCCCAAGAGGTCCTGGATTGGAGAGGGTGCAGGCTTAGCTGTGGGGACCCCCCCCTCATCCCAGTGCACCCTGGGCCTCTAATATGTATATATATATTTTATTTCAGAGAGGAAGGGAGGAGAGAGAGATAAAAATATCAATGATGATATAAAATCATTATAAGTCTACAATCTGGGCATGTGCCCTAACTGGAAATCAAGCCATGACTTCCTAGTTATAGGTCAACACTTGACCACTGAGGCACACCAGCCAGACAAGGAAATGACACTTCTAATCCCAGGCATGGTGGAGGCAGCGCCCCACTCCTCTGGGAGACCCAGACTGTGTCCAGGCACACGCTGC
>PVJN01035667.1:0-21949 GCA_004026805.1 Lasiurus borealis | reverse complement strand
GATGAGCCACAGTCATTTACGAAAGCACTTTGGCACTCTGCTCCGGAAATCATTTCTGCACGGAGCTGTCCTGAACAGAGTGCACTTATTCTCAGACTTTCTATCCCCACTTCAAGCAGAAGCCATTGCAGTTTTTATTTACAGTCCATAGCGCCATGGAGTTCCAAGCCAAAGCCTTCTTTCCTGAAAAGCCAGTACTGGTCTCCAGCATTCATCCTCACCTATAACAGGGCTGCTTTCCTCTTTGATATAAACCAGAGCCCAGGTACTTGGGCTAGAAGGAAAACTATGGACCTAATTAATCCTCATCAAGGGTATTTACTAGGAATTGTGCAGATAGTATTCCCATCACTGATGACACAGACACGGGGTCCGAAAAGGGCAGGAAGGGTCTAGTTTTTCTTGAGAACATGCCACATATTGCCATAATTTACATACATGACTTCATACAATCCTCATGAAATAGAAATTGTTTTACCATTTTTTAAAAACATTTTTTATTGATTTCAGAGAGGAAAGGGGAGAGAGAGAGAGAGAGAGAGAGAGAGAGAGAGAGAGAGAGAGAGAGAAACATCAAGGATGAGAAAGAATTACTCACTGATAGGCTGCCTCCTGCATGCCCCCTACTAGGGATTGAGCCTGCAACCTGGGCATGTATCCTGACCTGGAATTGAACTGGCAGCCTTTTGGTTTCTGGCTGGTGCTCAACTGCTAAGCAACGCCTGCCAGGCTCTTTTACTGGTTTAAAGATAAGGGAAGGAGGGAAGGAACAGGTGAATTTGAGGTTCTGTAACTTGTACAATGTCCCATAGCTGGTGAATAGACACTTATCATTTTCCCTCCATTTCTTTCAATCAAGCTTTCACCTCCGCCTTGACCAAAACTGTCCTTCTCAGGGTCATTGACACCCACATGGCTTAGCCCAGTGGTCAGCAAACTGTGGCTCGAGAGCCACATGCGGCTCTTTGAGTTTTTAGCTAAGGCCACTTTAAAAGTGCAGTACCCTAATTAAGTTAATAACAATGTATCTACCTATATAGTTTAAATTTAAAAAATTTGGTTCTCAAAAGAAGTTTCAATCATTGTACTGTTGCTATTTGGCTCTGTTGACTAATGAGTTTGCCAACCACTCGCTTAGCCCAACAGTCAATTCTCAGGGCTCATTTTGGTTAATCTATTAGCAATAAATGATATACAGTTCACCCTTCCTTCTCCTTGAAACACTTTCTTCATTTGGCTCCTAAGACATTATACATACTGGTTTTGCTGGCTCCTTAATGCCAGGTCTCTCTTGGTCTCTTAGCTGACCTCTGCTCGTCAATCTGATGTCTCAAAATTGGAGTTTCTCAGAATCCTCTTTCTCTCCTTTCACTCCCTGGGTAATCCCAATTCTTATCATCGTTCAAAATAACACCTGCACATCAACAGCTGTTTTTACCCTGTATTCTGGACCACTTCTCTGAACTTCCAATCAGTATATACAACAGTGTGTTTGACATGTTTGATACTCCCCCTGGTTTCAGGCACCCACTGAGGGTCTTGAAATATAATTTAGATATATAAGAGGGGGAGTACTGTATAGTAAAATTATGTGTATAAGAGCTTTGTACTTTAGGAGCAGGGATCAGGGAGCAATTGATTTTATCAGATGGAATCAGAGAGGGAGACTTCAGAGAGACATCTAAATTTATTCCTGCAAGAGGGAGCCTTTCTATTTCAGCCAAGGCTGCAGCAGGGGTGAACGAATGGAGTCCAACAGTGTGGGACCAACCCAGAGCAAAGCAGGTACAATAAGGAGAGGAAGGGGACCTAGAACTTTGTCCTGTTAAAGTCAGTTGTTCTCAAACTTGACTGTCCATCAAATTACCTGAGGAGCTTTAAACAATTCTGATACCCAGGATACAGCCCAAACCAATCAAAACAGAGTTTGGGGGACAAGGGGCAGAGTAGTTTATAAAGCTCCCCCTGTGATTTCATTGCATAGCCAAGTTTGAGAACCTCTGATTTTTGAATTACAGGTTTGGGTGACTAATTACACATGACAAGTAAAGAGGAAGAAACACTTAGAGATAAGGTTTTGCAGACCCTTGACTTGGGGAAATGCTATTATTTCAATGTATTTTCTATAGAATCAGATTTACAATTAGTACTTGGTGAGTAGCCTTGAGCAAAGGACATACTTCTCAGCAATAGAAAATGGTAAACTTACCCGATATAATTACTGTAAGGATTCAATAAGATAGTGCATTTTAAAAGACATAGGATGATGCCAGGAGCATGAATGCCCCCAAAATGTATTATTTATTTAATTCCATCAGGTAAGAAGGGGCCTATAGGAAAAGGGATGATGTCCAGGTGAGGGATACTAAGTTTGGTCCTCAAAATTAAATTTAGAGTATCTATAGAATGTCTAGAAGTCCTTTGGAAATAATACTGTAGTGTTCCAGATATATGTAGATACAAATCTGATACTGTTTGGTGTCACTAGTGTTCAAGCGCATCAGTACATTTTATCATTCGGAGAGGATTACAGTGAAGGAAGTGAAAGAAAGCCTAGTATAACCAGGTAAATGAAATCATTCAAAGCCTCATTTTTCCTTCTGTAAAGTGAATATCATGGTAGAGTATGTTTCAGAGCATTTCTGTGTAAAGCACATTAAAATGTGGAATATAAGAGGCGCCAGAGTACCAAAAGAGCCATTGAATAAAATGGTATTTACTTGTTAATATATTGCCCTTCTTTAAATATGAGCTTCCTAACATTGAAAAAAAGAGGAAAATGCAATCAGTCATAAGAATCAAACAACACTTCTCAAGAGAAAACAGATATTTGCTATTTTTAAGGCTGAAATCAATACTGACCTGGCAGGGGAGATATCATGATCACGAAGGTGGTTTTCCCAGGGTGAGACTTATCCATTGCACTCCAGATCTGCTGACCCCTGCGATTTCCCCAAATGTGGGAAACTCGACTGCATAATCTGTGGGAGTGGGGGACTGTGTTTGCTCTCTCCCCTGTTTAAAAAATAATAATAATAAGGCTAAAATCAATTCCTTGCCCAGGTCCTCACTGAAAGAATACCGTGTAATATAATGGGTGGTGTCCTCTTCAATATCTCAAATGCTTTTAAAAATGAGGTTTTTGAGGCTCCTTCTATGTTTACTTCATAAATGCATATTTACTTGGGACTAGATGATAATAATAGTGTCTGAGATTACCATAATAACAAAAGCAGCCACCATTTAGCAAACATTTATTATGTGTCATGCACTGTGCAAAGTACTTTATTTACATTGTTTGTATGCATCCCCAGAAGAAGTGAGGGGGCAAACATTATTATTCATGTTTTCCATGTAATGAATCAGAGGTCCCAAAATGCCAAGTGACCATTCAGTGTCAGTACGTGATATGGCCAGGATTTAACGCCAAATCTACATGGTGTATGCTTTTAATGCTACTCTGCTCTAGAGTTTAACCTACTCTTTTATCAGCACAATTTCCAATGTGTGTGGGTAAGGCAGAAATCAACAGATTTTCTAAATTTGGGAAAAGAGGCTCCAAAGGTAAAATGAATTTCCTAGGGTCGGCTGAGCCTTTTGATGGAGGTGCCAGCCCCTTCTGGCTAATATTGTCTTGTTTTCTGCCCTGCCCGATCTAACACCAGTTGACATGAACAGAGAACAGAGGTTTTTATGTTCCTGCTCTCTTATGGGCAGAGGGTATTTTTCAGAAAAATAGAAAATATCAAGCAGATTGGTTTAGTTCTAACTCCTGACCCCAAGTGATCAAAAATGACACTGTCCTTTCTAAACAAAGCAGCCCTTTTATGTTTAAGGTGAGTCAGTAGCCAGTGGGAGAAGACTTTGAGTGGAGGCATTTTCGCCCACATCATCTGGTTCTGTAACACTTAATAAGGGCACACCCTCTCCAGGGGAGTGTTGTCAACCAGTCTCCCTGCTCGTACAATTTACATCTTCCACCCTTCCTTGGCTACAAAGAAAACGCCTCCTGTACTTCAAACAGCAGAGCCCTGCCAAATCCTCTGCCCTCATCAATCTCCATTCACATGCCAGCAAAATGACCCTTCGGATAAAGGTAGTGAGTTAATAAATCAGCATCCCTCTAAAGCATTTTCTTTTAACTGACAGAGGGAATTGGAATGACCACCTTCGAGAAAGAGGCAATGATGTAATGCAGCATATTGTTTAGACCTGAGGTACCTGCTGAGCCAGGGCTGTTTCCTTGTCATGTGACTTAGAGCAAGTCCCTCGCTCTCTGAGCTCCAGGTTTCTCATTAGCAAACAGGTGAAATGAATGGCACTTCCTTCTCACGGTTGTTGGGGGAAAGTTGTGTGTTTCCCTGTGAAGGGGCAAGCACCTCTAGGTTCTGTCCACCCCTCACTTACCTAATTGGGACAAAATGAGGAATCCATTCCTAGCTCAGCACCATCTCTTTCCTCTTTAAGATCTTCCTGTCTGAGAACTTGAGCTCTGGTTTGCCCTCTGACCTGCAATAAACTAGGCAGTAAGGCCCTGGACACGTCCCGGAGGCCTGGAGATGCCCAGGGCTGCTATGACCAGCTGTGCACTTCTGTCTAGTTCTGGAAGAATCCACTGGACATTTTCAAACAGCTCTTTCAGTAATAAAGTCAACATTTTGCTCTCTTTCTTCCAATCTTCTTTGTGCACTTGGCTTCACATCTTCAAAACTTGGGAGACTCCCTAAATTCCCAACAAGGTTTAAGTAAAATAATGTGGGTCACATGATTAACATGATGCTCTGGCCTCCTTGTAAGAGGCATGTTCTCAGGTATATTCCTGACTAATGTGAACTTCATGTAGCCTCAGCAGGAGCATTTTAATTGACACACCCACCCCCCATTATTAATCATCAATAATTACTTAGAGCTTGCCAAGAACAGAGCTCTGTACAGAGACAGGACATAGTAAGGCAAAGCCCTGCCTCCCTGTGCCAGTCTTATCTCTGCATGATTTTACTTTATCCCAGGGCATCCCCCAGAGATGTGACTCACGCATCTTCTAGGTGAGGTGGCACCAGGCATGTCCTCCTGGGTACTACCTCCTCTCTTTCTTGAATCAAAACAAAAGCCAGCTTCAATGGGACCAAGATGTGTCCCTGATCTTGCTCAGGCAAACCATAATGGGGCAACACCAAACTTATCTGTATGTAAGCAAAGACATCCCAACACATCCGAGGGGAGGCCCCACCTGGGGTGTGAAATTTAGCACATCCACAGTCTCACTAGGAGAGGGGGACGGAGTGGGGTGGAGGGAGCACCCCCTGCTCTGGCTCTCCTTGTAGGTTAGATGCTCTTCTTGTGTGCATGTGCGACACGATGCCTGCTACACCTTCTGTCCTGTGTCCACACTTTTATTCTTCACTATCTTGTCAGCTCCTTTGGAGCAAGGGCAGTGCCTTACTCCTCCTCATTTCTCTCATCAGTAGCTCCATTATATTTGCTGAATGGACAAAGTAACCAATAAAGGAGCAGATGAGAGAAATCTGCTATTGCTTCTCTGGTGCTCCAAAGGCTCTTGGAAATTTGAAGTATAAAAATGGCTAGCAAAGAGGGAGTTTCGGCTCTCATTAAAGTCACTGATGCTCCCTCTTTCCTAAGAGACTTTTGCTTCCTAAAGACAGAAGCACTCACGCCTGGTTGCAGCAGGACACTCAGCAGACGCTCTCTAAGCACATCACACATCTGTCTGGGAGTGTTAAGAGCTGGATGGATTAATAGTGCATTAATCACCCACCATAAAATACCATAGGTATTTTAGATAACGGGAAAGAAGCCCTTTTGCCCTTGAATGTGCTTTGATGTGTAGTGAAGCAATGAGAATTTCTCAAAAGCAAGGGGCGGGGGGTGGACTTCAAAGTTTTTTATAAGGAAGATTGAACTTTTCAGACTTAACCTCATTAAGGATACTGTGCAGTTTCAAGTCCACTAAAGACCCTCAATAAATATTAATTGAATGTGAATTGAATTAGATAGAGAACCCAATAATGACTCTTGTTTTTCCTCCTCAAAGGAATTTAAGGAGCACTAATAGCTGTCTATTACCTTAAGATAATGGAAATTTCTAAGTGCCAGCTCTGGAGAGAGAAGGAAAGATGTGAAAGGAAAAGAAAGGAGATATTAGAATCAAACAGATCTGGGTTCAAATCTCAGTTGTGCCATTAAAAGTGACTCTGTGTCCTAAGGGATTTATTCAAATGAACCTTAATTTGCTTATCTATAAACTGAAGATATTAATACTTATTTTTGGATATTCTGGAATTTGATGAGAATAAAATATATGAATGTTTTTCTTTAAATCAGAGTCTACATTTAAGAAATCTCTCATCTATCCATCCACTTCTGTCAACACTTCAGACTCTTCTTGATTCATTCCTAATCATCTTGAAGTTACTGCGGAAGGCTCACTGCTCCATCTCCCTCTTCCTCTTTCTCTCCCTTGCTCTCTGCATTTAATTGCACTTCATTAAAAATAAGTGTCCCTTCCTAGATTGCTCTTTCTGGGCTAATGTCAGGGAATCAATTGTTCTATTTGAACTTGAGAGCTCATTTTCATGTCTTATCTTCTCCCAGTTTTAGAGAGCAACAACCAGGTACCTGGGGGATGTAATTTTTACCTCCATACTGAAGGGTTCCTGGGATTGAGACTTCAGTGCTAAAATCAGGAAAGTCCCAGCCATCTGAAAAAAAGTTGGTCACCTATCTTATAGCTTTGGTTCAATTGAAAAATAGACTCAGGATCCCATAGGGAACAAAACCCTTTAGGACTTATCATATGGTAGTAAAAGCCAAGAAAAGAAAGCACACCCTAAGGTAAAGTTAGTCCAAAAGAGGGGGGGGCTTGCAGGCCAAATGCTAATAGTGATGGTTCACAACACACATTGAACAGTAATTCTCTAATAGAATAACATGGCTCAGTGGAAGGCAGACTCTCCCTGTCTTATTCCTCAGGGAAGAATGAGTACGAAACCAGTGAGTCAGAGCGAGGAAGAGGGGCTGCCATGCTTGTCTCTTCCAGAAGTTTCTTCATGGATCTGTGATGAGCTAGGGAGTGACTGCTTGGTTAGTATAGGGTAGCTCTTCCAAGTCCCTGCGTGAGAGTACATAATACACTGGGCCAGGAGTAATGATGGAGAAATTTGGACACCAGCTGACTGAGCTTGAGTCCTGGCTTCCTGGACTCCCATCGTGGGCAAGTAATTGTCTTTCTCAAAGCCTTAGTTGTGGGTAATTTAATATTTAACCAATTTTAAAAGAATTTAATATTCAACCTATTTTGCAAAATATTGCATGAATGTGTTGGTTCATATTATTTATTTAGAGCAGTAGTTCTCAGCTGGACGTAACCCCCCCACTCCTGGGCAGGAACCTTGGGCAACCTTAAAAGGCATTTTTGGTTGTCATGGGTAATACTGGCATCTAGGAGGCAGAAGCCAAGAGGCTGCTCAACATCCTGAAACACACAGGGAAGCTTCTCTTTATCTCTCAGCAAGGAATTATCCAGACCCAAACTGAAGAGGTGGAGAAATTTTCACTTAAAGGTAGTACATGTATGCTAATTGTTTGCTTCAGCATTTAAAAGTAGTATCTGAATAAAACCATGCAGAGACTTTTTTTTTTTTAACATGAACAAACAGTAAGAGCCATCATTGTTCAGATTCACCCCTATCAGGGGCACTGATACTATTATTCCTTTATCTAATGGCTTTTCAAAAGCACAAGTGGGTGTGGGTGTATGAACCTGTGTGTGCACAAGTGTGTGTGGGTGTGGGTGTATGTACCTGTGTATATGTGTGTGTGTGTTCAACATCCCCTTTTAATATTTTCTGGTTTTACCAATTAAATAACGATTTTTAAATGTCATAATCGGCTTGTGAATCTGTGGAAGAATACTTTAGGCTGTGTTTCTCTCTGGGTAAATGATACTGTTCACAACCTCTTAAACTGTTGCACTTTGACTAGGATTCCTAGAATTTTCACATGGTAGTTGATCTCAGAACACCCGTGAAAGAGAAGGAGGCCCAACAAGTATTCCCATTTAACCAGTAAAGAAACTGAGATCTGAGAGTTCCAGGACAACTTGCCTAAAGTCACGAAGTTATTAAGTAGAGAAGATTTTTTTGTGTGTGTTTTTGTTTGTTTGTTTGTTTTTTGGTCTCTCAGCAGTGGCAAAGTAACAGATAGAGATGTGCATTTGAACTAAGGTTGAGTATTTACTTTGGTTCAATACCTTATTTAAAATTAGCAAACATTCTTAGGCACCAACCATAGCTTTGAAGATAATCAAATGATATAATCCCACTATCAAAATTTCATATATTAGTAGAAATTGTAATCTAAATATTAGGTAGATATAATAATGTTAAGAAAAGTCTTGTTGATTTTTAAATCACAGAGGAAACAGATGTTCAAATGAATTTGCTAAGAGAACTGTGCCAGCACATAAGAGTTAATTAAAAAGTTAAGGCAAATAACTCTTTTTAACAATATATTTTATATAATTAAACATGTGTATATACAGATGTGTTTTATATTCCCAGATGGATTTCAAGTACATTGCAATAGTAGTCTTTCTCATATCATACATAGGATGTTTCCTAGCTCCTATTTGAGTCCTAATTTAAAGAAAATGCTTTTGAGGGGAGAGAGACAATGAATGACAATATTGAAAAGATGAGGCCTTGTCCACAGGCTCAGTTGATCAGAGTGTCATCCCAATATGACAATGTTTCAGGTTCGATCACTGGTCAGAGCACATAGAAGAACCAACCAATGAATGCATAAATAAGTAGGACAATGAATAGATGTTTCTCTCTCTCTCTCTCTGTGAAAGAAAGAAAAGATGAAGTAGAAAACATAGGACAACATTCATATGATGATAATTATATTTAAAATGTGTGGTGGATTATTAAAGTGTTTTTTATTAATATTATCTCTCAAAATAAGTTCTTCACTGAATCCAATGTTTTTGTTCTCACTTATAAATTAACTTATCAACATCTGCTGTCAGAGCCTTTATCTCTACTTTTCCAATCCATCTTCTGATAGAAATTCTCATCTCTGTTCAGTTTGCTAAGAGGGTGGCGACACGTACAATTTTAACCACTAGGAAAAATGTTACCTCTCTCTCTCTCACCTGTACTTATTTTAGTTATTGTTTGTCTCCAATAGACTTCCCTTTTCCAGTGGAGAGGGGGGAACTGGGTGTATTTACTAACTGAAATGTAGAAGCTAGTATATGAAACTCTATTGTTCTAGAAGACAAACCCTTTTAGGTACCTTTATTGCTTTCGTGTCCAGCACATGCAGATTATATAACCCTTTTGAAGATTGCAAAATGATGTATAATAGCTATTATGTATTCTAACTATGGGGGCCTTTAAATTCTGAGATTCTTCTTGGTAAATCCACGTTCACTGGTGGGTACATCTTAAAATCACACTCTGGGGTCTTTGGATCTGATGGGCAGGTATTGCAGCCCTATTTCTTCTTACTTACTAAATTCTCGAGATAGTTGTTTTCTCACTCAATCTCCAATTTCGTTTTTTAAAAATTTTTATTTATAAAATGGGGCAAATTCAGTCTGAATTCAGGATTACTGGGAGATTTCACTATGGGAATGAGATGCAAAAAATCTAAACTGGGATCCTGTCAATGGTAGCCACTCAGTGGCAGCAGCATAGTTACCATCATCACTGTAACTGCACACCCTGTCACCTTGCTCTCTTCACAGATTTCAGCCCTGTAATCTTTTCTTTCTTCATCCTAATCCTTCACTTCCTCTGACTGTTTCTTTCTGGTTCCGAGCAAGGCAGGCCATTTATATCTGGACCTGGCAAATCCCGTAATCTCTGCTTGGCTTTGTCAGACAAGTTCAGGCTTGTACAGACATGTCCACAAGTTTCTTAGGTGGTGACGTTGCCAAAGGCAGAACCACCACTCCCCCTCCCTTACCACTCACTGGGCCCTGTGCTCCAAGCCCTGCTGTCGAAACTTCAGGAGGTACACAGAGTCTGTGCCTTTGCTTTACCCGGTGTCCAGCTGCTGATGCTTATCTTGAAATTCAAAGTGCAAGACTGCAATCAAAGCATCAGGGAGGGCATGAGGCGAACAAATAAAGATGTTTGGGGACTGCCTGCTTCTCTCGTGTGATTTGCACATTTTTCTTGGCTTGCATAATCCGAGGTGGCTGGGCCCACGGGCCCCTTCATTCCTTGGCCCCGTGATCCAGCACATGGCAGGGTTACAAATACAGAAGCCGAACATAGGAGAGGCCTCACCCCTGCTAGGAAAGCATCCACCTCTGTGCCTCCCAGACAGCATTGACGCATTCAGACATGCTGGACAAAGAACGCACAGTCTACATTCCCTGGCCTTTGAAGGGGAGATGTTGCAATGCAGAGGCAATGTGAGTGTTTGCCTAATTCATCAAAACATTCACATTTGCTAGTAATACAATGCAGCTATGATGAGAAGGACTCAGGGGGAGCTCTGCAGATGAAGGGTAGGGTGGCTCATGTCTCCTAATTTCTATCATTGTGTGAAGCTTTGAAGCAGCCATCCCTTCCTCCAGGAAAGTGTTGCAGGGTTGTTTCAAAGGCCTGGGCTTTGGGACCAGATGGATCTGCGGCTCCTACTTGCTCTCTGTGGGATCTTGGGTAATACACCCTTTCTAAAGCCTCTGTTCTCCTCTGGAAAGTGAGAGTAGTAAAACTAAACTCTTAGAAGCTTTTCTGAGGATACTCTGAGATAATGTATAGTGCTTAGCAGTGGGGCAGACACAGGAAGTCCTGTAGGTGAACGTTTATCACCCATCTACTTTATAAGTGCCTACTTTGTGCCAAGAAGTCTGCTGGGCACTTAGTATCCCCCACCCCACCCTCTTGGAGCTGGCCAAGCATGCAGATGGGAGTTGGGAGATCTGGAGAAGCATATTTTGAAAGAGGCAAAGAAAACTTGAGTCGGTTCCTATATTATCTTTGAATAATCTACATGGCCTTGGACAAGACACATGTCTCTAAAATTCAGTTTTTTCAGCTGCCAAGCAGAGTAATTATTCTTATATCAAAAAGCAAATGGAAATATCTAATAAGAATTATAACTAGCATTAATACGCAGCTTATTAGTTTCCTAGCACTTTCTAAACATTTTAAATTTACTGCTTTATTTGATCATTGCAACATCTCTAGGAAGCATTATCATATAGATTTTAAAAATGAACCAGAGGAGGGACAATTTCAATGGCTTGTCCACAGTTAGCGGTCAGAAACCAGCAAGTCTGGCTCCGGAGGCTCTTTTTCTCATCCTTCCACTTTGTGTCTGGTGGACTATACAGCCCTGGATAAATGTAGAGATTTATTATTATCACTCTGGAAAATTATTCCTAATGAACTTCATTTTGCTCTGATGATTGTAGGATTCAACATAATTATTTTTAAGGAAACTGAAGCAATTGCTCCACGGTGTATTTTTTCCTATCATTTTATTGTGAAAAAATGTAGAAATATAGAAAAGTTGAAATATTTTTTACAGTCAACCTCTCATATAAAATCTAGATCCTACTTCACTGTTCTAACTTTATCACTATCTCTACATATCTTCCTTCTATCTATCTTGTTCATGATGCATTTAAAAATGAGTTGCACAATACCACATATTGTCCTCCAGTACTCCAATGTGCATATCATTAATTAGAATTTAATATACTTTATGATTTTTTTCCAAAATGCACTTCAGGTTCCAATTTGGGATGAAGTTATGTCAGTCTCAGAAAATAACATTTAACTGTGGTTTTGTCTGTTTTTAATATTGTCATTTTTTTATTATTGTTGTTACTGTTGGTGGTGGTGATTTTTACACCTGATTTTTCAATACTAAGAGCCAGTCTGCTGCTAAACTGCTTTCTTCCCCACTCAGCTCTTCCATTTCATCCCAGACATAATGACTCCTGCTCAGCTTTTCCCACTCCTACTCTCACCCTCTGGTGCCCAAACCCAACCACAGTTTGCTCTCTGCCAGACCTCCATATAACCAGTGGCATTCCAGGGCTGTCACAGAGTTCCAAACGGTATCCAAGTATCTGTCTGACCCAGCCAATTATTACAATGACACCTTCTACTTAGTTGGTGCTGGTTAATTATTTCATTCAGGAAGTATTTATTGATAGTCTGTGTAACCAGGTGAAAGGGAAAGGCAGTGAGTGGGCAGGGGGCACTGAATAACAAAAGAATTTAATCAGTCAGCATACATTTATTGCATGATTTTTGTGTACCCTGAATTACCATCAAGGAATTTATAGTCTAGTTGAAGGAAGAAAACAAATGTGTGCGCGCACACACACACACACACAAACAAAAAACACACAATTGGAGACCAGCTGTAGTGGGAAAAGCAAGCAAAAATTCTCTGTAGTCATGTAGAATTGTTTTTGTGCATGTCTGCCAAAGAGATGTAGAATAACGCTGCTTGTGGGATTCCATTGGGATTTCTGGAGGGAAATGGGGCTGTAAATAAATATTAGATAGAACCAGGGCCATTTACCCATGGAAGGATAGAAGAGGACTTTTTTTTAAAGGAGGGAAGAATTATGTTGGGCAATTGTTAAAATGTCTTAGCATTCGTGGAGGAATTGAATGACAGAGTAAAGAACTTAGAACTGAATGGATTGCTGTAAAGATCATCTCTATAAAATTATAAAGATGACTACATAGCAGAATTGAGATATTTTTTGGGACTGTCAGAACTGAGACTGTTGAGCAACATGCCCCAAAAGACAAAGGTGAGGATCGTCTCTGAACCAGGCCCATGTGCAACTTTGCCCTTGACACATGTGGTGGTAGCTTTGAGTGATTTTTTTTTTAACAAGAGAAAAATTGCATTTAGGGAAATTTGATTTTTAAAATTGATAGGTTAAAAACAGCTCTGACAGCAACATCATTTCGCCCAGCCCAGGCACATGGCTGTGAGAACAGAGTCCAGCTAGGTTTTAGCCCCACTCATACTTCTCTTCTCAGCCATGCTGTCTGGTATCCAGACAACAGTATTGAGAGAAGAGAGATTACCTGCCCTATCAAAAGGGAGTCAGTGGGTCCCATCAAAGGTGCTATTCGGGAACTGAAACCATCTCTCTGGGTGGCTGGGGAGTTGAAAGGAGGCATTAGAAAACCTCCAGCGCTGTCTTCATCTCTAGGATTTCAGGGCTCAGACTCTCTTTTTCTGTTGTAACCCCAGTTCCCTAACATTATACTGCCCTTTACATATAGACAGGGTCACCCAGTGGCCATGTTGACCCATTTTTTTCCTGCATAACAATCCCAACTCCAAACCTCTACTTGTTAGGTCTCTGAAGACTGCATGAGAGATGTCCTACACATGTTCACAGGCCCACTCATGCAGGTGCATTATGGTGGCCCCCAGCCCCTCCTTCACTTCGCCAGTGCCCCTTTTTATGTTGGATGATGGTGAATCCATTTGGGGAGGGATGCTCAGCACTTCTGAAGGCACTTAGGATCCTCCCAGAAACGGATCTTCCTGCAAATTCTCAGGCATCTTCAAAATGCTCAGGTTGGACTGTGTTCTCCTCTGAGTGAGGAGGAGGTTATTTTGTACCCATTCTGTGTCATGTTTTATCTCCTGGGACTAAATATGCCCTTTTGTACTTTCGTGTCCCACAAAACCTTTGAATAAATAGCTCCTTCAGATACATCATAGGTACATACTTGTTCTTACCACCTCCCTTCCCCCTTTCTCTGAAGCCTTCCCCACTCCACCCCCTCTAACCAGTGCAAACTGCACGTATAAATAAACATGCACCCGGCCAGCTCTCCAGACATGTATGAATCCCAGTGTCAGTCTCGTTTGGACTCATATTGCTACATAGTAAATCTATCATGAGTATTTGTGAAGTCCTCACAGCATGTCCAACTGAATTGAGTTCTTGAGACACATTTTAAACAGAAAGTCAGTGGACCATGCTGTGCAAAAGTGCAGTCAAATAAGGACAGGTTTACTTTAAAAACAACTTTGACTTTTTTTTTTTGTTTTACAAAATATAACTGTCTCATTTCAAGCAGATTAAAAATTCAAAAAAAAGAAAAACATTAATTTGCTATTTCACTTATACATTCATTGTTTCCCTCTCTCCTTCCCTACTTCTCTTTCTCCCTTTCCACTCCCACTGTCTCTAAAATTAATAAATAATTTTTAAAAAAGCAAAATAATAACTATAAAAAAGTCACTGTCCAGACAAAATATCTGCTAATTTTTTATTTGCATCGTCCCAGGACTTTCTGTAATTTATTTAACTATGTTGATCGTTTCAGGAATGCAAGTTATTTCTAACATTTGGTTTTTTAAAGCATGAACAATCTTATAGTACCTTTGAGGAGATCCATGATTATTACCTTGACATAAATTTATATGAGTGAAATTAGATCTCAACAATAGATCACTTGGAGAATCATGCTAGCCCCAAATTCAAATATATCCCAGATTCCAGAACTGCTCACCAGTTCCACTTCCACTACTACACCATCTCCTAAACCATCACACTAGTCCACCTCCCCTTACTCCATCACCCTAGAATATTCTCTCATTAATGTACTTTTCTGTCTTGCCACACCAAAACTTTAGCTTTATGCATCCTTCATCACTGTGCCCCCAGAGCTAGAAAAATATCTTGATTAGTAGATGCACAATAAAATATCAATTGATGTATAGATGAAAGTATGAGTTATTTTATCAAAATGTATAAAGAATATGGAAGCTTTTGATACATATTGCCAAATTGGCCTTTTTTTCCTTAAGTGTATCTTACCTCTACTTCTACAAGCAGAGAATTCAAGGGAATTGCTTTAACTTGACTGGCCCAGAATATTTTCATGTTTATTTTCTTAACATCATCACAAAATATTGCCACTGGAGAGAACCAAGATGGCAGCAAAAGGTATACACCTGTACATGCTGTCTCTCACAACCACACCAAAACTACAACTAAAAGACAAAACGACTATCCCCTAGAACCATGGGAAAGCTGGCAGAGTGGAAGTTCTACAAATAGAAGGAAAGAAAAAAGTGCATTGAGACCTGGTAGGACGTGCAGAGTCTCAGGAAGGCAGAGGTATGGAGACGTGTGCAAATCAGGCTGGTGTATGCTGTTTTTTTTTTTTTTTCAATTGGGAGGGAGTTACAAGTTCCTGACTGCTCTGAAATCCAGTTTCCAGCGAGATTCTGGGGACCCAGACTCATATAGGGAGAAACTGGACTGTCTGCATCAGGTTGGAAAGAGAAGGTAGCTCTCTTGCAGAGTTGTGCACAGGAATCATTGTTTACTGCACTGGCGCATGGGACGTGGGGACGTGGAACAGAATGCAGCAAAGAGGGCTGACTGGTAACCATTGCTGTTTACCACACTCTAACCTAGTGACTCCCTGAGACACCGCCCTGTCCAATCTACAAACCCACTGAGCTGTGGGCAGCGGCTTTTGCATATGAACAGCCTGCCCTCTGGCAGCCTGAGCTAACAAATTGCAACTGGGTCAAACAACTCCAAAACTTCCAAACTCCAAGCAAAGAGGAGAAATCTGCAAATCTCCCCGTAGCTCCTGCTGAGTGGCCTCAGACAGTAGCTTACTTGAACCTCCTTGGAGATCCAGGAACCAGTGTACCTAGAGGTCAGTGTGAGACACCAGATTTCAACTCCTCATATACATAAGTGACACACTCAACAGGCAGAATCAGCAAGCAGCAAAGCCCCACTGAAGCAAGTCCTGCCCCATATGGGTGTCTCCAGCACAGCAGTTCCATCAACACAGGGAAGCATCCAAAATGCGGAAACAAAAAAACATGTCACGAATGAAAGAAATGGAGGAAAGCAAACTACTGGGCATAGAGTTCAAAAACCACATTCAGTAATCTTCTACAGACCGCTGAAAAACTTAGTGAGACCTCTGAGAAACTTAGTTAAACCTTCAAGAGTCTTAATGAGAATACCAAACAAATAGAAAAGGACCAGTGAGAAATTAAGCATACACTGTCTGAAATAAAGAATAATATACAGAAATCCAACAGCAAACTAGAGGACCCAAGAATCAAACCAAAGATCTGAAATATGAGAAAGCAAAAAACACCCAACCAGAAAAACAAAAAGAAAAGAGTCCAAAAATGTGAAAATAGTGTAAGGAACCTCTGGGCAGAATTATGGGGATGTCAGAAGAAGAGAAAGCAAGATACTGAAAACATATTTAAAGAAATAATGACTGAAAACTTTCCCTACCTGGTGAAAGAAATGGACTTATAAGTCCAGGAAGCACACAGAACCCCAAACAAAAGGAATCCAAAAAGGACCATACCAGACACATAATTAAAATGCCAAGGGCTAAAAGCAAAGAGAGAATCTTGTAAGTAGCCAGAGAAAAGCTGTTAGCTACCTACAAGGGAGTACCCATACGACTGTCAGCTGATTTCTAACAGAAACTATGCAGGCCAGAAGAGAGTGGCAGGAAATAGTCAAAGTGATGAAAGGCAAGAACCTACAACCAAGATTACTCTACCCAGCAAAGCTATCATTCAGAATTGAAGGTCAGATAAAGAGCTTCACAAGAAAAAGCTAAAGGAGTTTATCACCACCAAATCAGGATTATATGAAATGCTGAAGAGTATTCTTTAAGAAGAGGAAGAAGAAGAAAAAGATAAAAATTATGAATAACAAAGTGATAACAAATACATACCTATCAACTAGTGAATCTAAAAATCAAGTGAATAAAAAAAAACGGTGAACAGAGTAAACTGGTGAATATAATAGAATTAGGGGCATAGAAAGGGAATGGACTGACAATTCTGGGGGTTAGGGGGTGTGAAGGGTGCGAGAAGAGATTGGACAAAAATCTTACACTTATGGATGAGGACAATGACTGGGGGTAAGGTCATCGGGTGGGAGGTGGTGAATCAGGTGGAAGGGAGTTGCAGGGGACGGGAGGAACATCTGTAATAAACTATACAATGAAGAATTATTTTAAAAATTAAAAAAGTGCCACTAATTAGGAAAGAAGCACATTAGATGCTTCATCTGGATAAAACTTTCCCTAGAAAGTAACTCAAAATAAATGTGATGTAAAACTCTCTGAAGATGAAGCAGATTTTTTCCCACAGTGGAGCTTTCTTCTCTATATGTATAACTATGTGTATGAAGGAAGGCAAATGAAAGATGAAAAATGGCAAAGTAGTTAAAATTCAAAAGACAATGTAGTATATGAAAAAAAATATTAATCTGTGAAATCAGACCTAACTGAATTCAAATTCTAGAACCACCATTTATTCTTTGAATGTCTGGCGACATTTTATAGTGCATCATGAGACTAATTTCCTTGTCCATAACGTGGAGATAATCATTATTTCCTTTTCTTAGTTGCAGTGAATACCATGCAGGGTATTTTACTGAGCACATCTAGAATAGGATCAAATGTGCTCCATAAATGAAAACTGTTTTTATCCACATTCTTGTCATATTGGTAACTTCAGCTGTTCACTCTGAAACCTTATAAAGGATATCCTTGAGATACAAGAACTGTCCTCCAATATGTAAGGAAGCATTTTTGTGGAGGAAGGGTATTCACTTAGGAAAGGATGAAAATTAAACATTCCCTGGCCAATAAATGAACTTGGCTCTAAAAGCTAGACTGTCCAACAAATAATGAGATTCCTCATGGAGCACTATACACATGAAATGCTTAAGAAGAGGCTGGAAGGACAAATGGAAATGAAATTTGACTCTGGATCACATCACCCCTGAACTGTTATTGGTGCTTGACCTTCCTCTTATCAATGCACCTCTCTTCTGCTTAACACTAACAGTGATAATTAGAAAGAATTGTCCTGTGGCTTCTAAGACCACATCTCCCAACAGTCTCTACCATTAATATAGAAACTTGGCTTTGGATATTCATGTGCAATTATGAGAAAATGAACCCCAACATTCCTTATAAATATCAGTTGACTGAGAGTGTAAATATTTCAGTATTCTATGAAAACTCTAGTTTTCTAATATAATTTGCAGGTCCAGAATTATTTGGTTGTCAGCAAGTTTCAGTAAGAATAAAATCACTTCTTTTATTCTGGTACCCAGATTGTCCCCTTTTTCTTCTTTAAATCCATTGCCATCTTTAGTCCTCAAATCAGTCAAGTAGGCAACTCATTCGCTGGAGACTTAACAGAAATAGAGGATTTACCGGTATCTTCCCTGTGAATTGCACAGTTTTTAATTTTTTTCAAAGTGGTTTGCACACATCTATAGCATAAGTCTTAGAGTAGAATACCAACAGGGTTTCCCAAGTTTTTGCAGTTAAAACTTGATATGAGATAACAAGATAACCCTCAGCCCCTATGAAATTTTTGCTTACTAAGTGACCTTGAGCAAGTTGTTCACTCTCAACCTCTAGCTATCATTGAAAGTGCAGGCTTTGAATCACACTGACCTGGGGACAAATCCTGGCTCTGTCACCTAGTAAGTTTATGACCTTGGACGATTGTCTTAAACTTTCAGAGCCTAAATTTATTAATCTCTAGGATGACCATTATAGTAATTGCTTATTACTCATAGAGGCATCATTGATTGCAATACCAGAATGTAGTGTTTCACCAAGTGCTCCACTCATTGGAAGAGCTCAATTCATGTTGCACTATTAGGATAACTAGATAAGTATGTCCTCGCCTTAGAGAAGCCTCCTGTATGTCAGATAGTGTCCGCAATTCTGCTTCACTAGTTGAATCCTGACTGCAACTTTCCTATTCTCCAGGTCACCCAAGACAGTAGTGTTTACTTATTGAACAGTGGGTCATCAAGGAACTATTATGATTTAGGCACTATGCAAATTATTGAGAGATATGACCCCAGGCCAGATGTGTTTCATCCTCCATGATTCTTACTATTTACAGTCATCTTGGTTTCGTTCCTCTCTGATACACCTCTCCCAGCTTAAACATCTCTCAATTCTACCCTTTCACTCCATCTCACTCTCACCAACTCCCCAGTTCTCCTTCATCATGTCTCACTATATCTTCACCATTTTCCAGGTTCCAGGTTCACACTCCTGCCAGCTACACTCCGCAGTCAGTCACAAGTCTCCTACCCAAATACAAACTCGATCCTGCCTGCCTGGAACAAAACCAAAACTCCTTGGCATTTCATGTGAGCTTTTCATCATCTGACTCTGTTGACCTCTACCCTGATTTTCTGGCCTCTCTCTTACAGAGGCAGACTCTGACCACATGAAGCGATTTAAATCACTTGAATTCACAGTTGCTATTTCATGTTTTGTGCTTCCATGCTTTTGCATATGCTATTTCCTCTTTTAAGGAGGCCCTTTCTCCTTGCCTACTGGGATAATTCACTCTTCAATATTTATTTCAAATGTCACCTCTACTATGACCCATTTTCAGAGAGAGGTCACTTCATCTTCTGAACTCAAACCTACTATTTATCGTTTCTCTTAAATTTTTATTATCAGCTCAAATATCACCTCCTTAGAGAAGGCTTTGTTGACCACTCCCTCCCCTAAAGAATTCCCAAAGCATGAATTTCTACACCAAATTATTTCTCTTGCATCTTCTTCCTGTTTACAGTTACAGTTCATTGAGTCTTATAAACAAGTCTTTGCAAAACAACCACATCCTTATGTAACTGAAACAATGAACATTTTCCCATATCAGAAATTTAAAAATACCATGCATTTTCTTCTTCACGCACAAACAAAACAAAATCTTAACCATCTCTAGGAAATTCTGGGCTAAGAACATGCTACCTAGTCAGACCTTAACATTCTCTACATTGTATTCATTTGTTAAGCCAGACCAGGAGAAAGTCGTATCCCTGGACCATGTTCTTTGGGCCTCCTTAAAAACTGTCTTTTGTAATTATGTTTTAGCGCTATTATGTCTCTGTTCACCCAGGCTGCTGCAATTACAAAAAAAAAAAAAAAAAAAAAACAGATGTTTGCAGAACATCCTTTGGAATATTGATCAAAGTGCTATTGAGAACATTTTCCAAAGTATTGCTTGGTGTCTTTTGTGATAAGTTCATCTCAGAAGTAAAATCCAGGACAACATGTCAATCCATGTATGTTCTCTTCTACTAGATATCAAGAAATAGCTACTTAACATGTTTCTCTCTTTGCTTAGACTTCCAGGAAACTCAAAGCTGCTTTTGGCACTTAATTGTTATAACTTTGCTCAGCCAAGATATTTTTTTAAATATACTTTTATTTTCATTTCTTTTTCTGTTACTAACTCTGCTACCTCTTTTTCAGCTTTTAATATGTGACTTTTTCCACATACTGCTTAAAGGATTTGGGACCAAAAGAGAATGAAAAGTGTATGGTAGTAGAGGAAGCATGCATTTTAGAGTTACATGATACTGAATTTCAAAGTTAGTTCTGTCTGTTACCAGATTTATAACTTAGGTGCCTCTACTCTCAGTTATCCCAAACCAGAAAACAAAATATAATGTCATCTAGAGATGATTATAATATTATAATTGAAAAAAGCATATACATAAGCATACCTACTATAATGCTTAAAATTTAAAAGGGGAATGCTTTTTCAGTTATATCTGAGCCTCCTCAAATCCGATTGGAAAGTGGGGAATAAATGCATAGATAGACAAATGATAAAAAGGTAGAATAAAAATAAAGACAATGGTATTTTCCATGATGAAGTGTGTAACATAAGAATTTGATATCAGATAAGTTTGTAGAGGATATAAAACATTGGACTTTGAAGGATATATGTGATTTACATATATAAAGAATAGAAAGAGAATATTCTAGACAGTGAGACTTTGGTGGGAAAGAGTGAACTGAAAAAAAACTAAATCTTGAAGATCTCATAGAAATTTTCTTAGAAAAAGCACCAGAATATGGGTTACAGTGATAAACTTAAAAATTCAGAAAGCTTTTATTTATAAAACTGAGTATCACTGAACACACATTGAAAAGTTAGTTTCTTGGCATATTAAAACGAAAACAAGGGTGGTATTTGGAGTGTTCCTTTCCCTCTTCAAATTCTAAACAATTGAAGATTCAGAAAATGTAAACAGGAGTAACTCTAGGGAATCCCAGGATCATCTATTCACCCTCTGGATGTCAAGAAAATGAATCATAGAGCAGAGGCACTAGATATGCTCTTCAGCATCCAAGGGCTAGACATCAAAGAGAAGAGAGAGGTCCAAAGTATATCAAGATAGGGGTAGAATGTGGACGAACATTCACATTCCCCAATTCCCAGCCCACTCTGGGACTTCTGCTTTGTCACTATACCAAGTCCTATCCACCTTCATGTCACTGCATCCTATCCTACCCCATTTGGGTATGTCAAAGGGAAGTTTGTTTTAAGTTTATATATTTTTATTTTCCACCTCCTGAATCTCGGTCCATTTTAGTTGCAAATTTATAGTGATCAGAAACGGTCTGCATTGTGTTTGGAGCATGTTCTTTGCTCATTTGTATGGCTGGATCTGAAATACCAGCAGAAAGTGTGTTTTGAGAGTCTGTTGTGAAGTTGCCAACGGAGTGTTTGGATTCAGATGGATCACACGCAACACTTCAAATGGTTTTCAGCTCAGTATCCAAACATTTGGTTTCTTATCTACACTAATTCCAAGTTTTATAAAGTTGCTGAAAGTTTATTGTGGATAAATTCAGACATGCCTGCAGAAGATGAAACTGAAGGAGGTCTTCATTCTTTGGGTGGGGTTGGGACATGTCTTCCAAAGAAAAATATGTATGTAGATGTATTCTCTGGCAATAGAATTTTTTAAAAATCTAGAAAGGATATAAATGATGATCTATTCTGTAGATGAACAAAAGACTTAGCAGACAGCTGTTCTCTACTGGGATGTATTGAGAATCCTGATGCTACA
>PVJN01035666.1:0-21911 GCA_004026805.1 Lasiurus borealis | reverse complement strand
ATGTTGAGGTTGGACTATGATGGTGAGGAGTTCTCTAAAAGCAGATTATTACCACACAAATATTGCTTCATAGATTATATAATTTATTTTTTAATTTTAGTATATCTGCAAGTTCAAGACTATAAACTATATTTTCATATAAGAAATAGGCAGATAAGCAGCTTGCTTAAATTTCACACATTGACCTTAAAATAAGTTTTATTCTATGAAAAAAATAGTTTAAGTAGAAAATGTAATTTTAAGTCTTCACTTTGTTCTATATCTTTTTTATTATAATTAGAGTTAAATATAAAATGTGTACTGAAAAAATGCATAAATAAAAGCATATGGCTCAATAAACTTTCAGGACCACATCCAAAATCAAGAAATAGAACAATTTCAAAATAGCCAGCTACCCTCATGCCTCCTTTTCATCAGCTTATCACCTCTGCTCAAATTTATGCAGCCATAGATTAATCTGCCTGACCTTGAACACTGAGATTGATACAATTTGTATTTATGTCTGGCTATTTTTCTCAAATTATATTTTTAAAACATAGCTCTATATATGATTATAGCAGTACTATTTCATTTCATTCCTGTACAGCAGAAATTTTCAACCTTTTATTATCTCATTAGAGGTCCAGTGCATGAAATTCATGCACAGGGGGAGGGGTGGTCCCTTCAGCCCAGCCTGCAATCTCTCACAATCCGGGACTGCTGGCTACTAACTGCTTGCCTGTCTGCTTGATTGCCCCTAACCACTCTGCCTGCATGCCTGATCACTCCTAACCACTTTCCTGCCTACCTGATTTCCCCTAATTGTCTGATCACTCCTAACCACCTCTGGTTGGCCCCCGCCACCATGGTCTCATCTAGAAGGACTTCTGGCTGTCTTGTTTAATTAGCGTATGACACTTTTATTATTATAGATGGCACGCATACACTAATTATAAAATCCACTGACACACCAAAACATACACAATATTTTTTACCAATCTGACATAAAAAATATGTATAGTTTTTACTAATTTACAAAAAAATTAATAATAGAAATTACCTACTTTTTAAAAATCAAGTGCCTAATGGGGGGATAAGGAGATACATGTAATACCTTAACCAATAAAGAAAAAAAGAAAAAAGAAAAATAGGGATTTTTAAGCATCTATGTCTTTCATGGGAGAATTATGTATAGTAATACTCAATAGAAGAAGCATAGAATACAATTGATATAATTGATAAATTGTATACAACGACATAACCCAATTTCAAATTAAGAAATAAAGAAAGCACTTGGATATTTTTTGTAAATGATTACAAAATGTATACATTTGTTCCTTCATTATTGTCAGCTTTACTGAGGTATAATTGACAAATAAAATTTGTACCCATATAAAAAAAAAAGTCAGGTGCCTAGCTCTGACCCATGTGCCCCATTTGGTTGGGAATCAGTCTGTGCACCAAAGGGTTGCCTGTTCGATTTCTGGTCAAGGGCACATATCTTGGCTGCAGGTTCAATCTCTGATATGGGGACTGCAGGAAGCAGCCCATTGATTTCATGCTCTCACATCGATGATTCTCTCTCTCCCTCTTCCTTCTTCTCTATCAAAAACTCAATAAACTATTCTTTGAAAAAAAATAAGGTGCCTATACTTGTTTAAAAGAATTTCTGGTACCAGAAATTAATCAGATACAAACTTATTATGTGATGTGACCAATAAGATGCAACTCTATTATGTGCCCTATATGTTTATGAGACAGGGTGACTACTGTTGTACTGGCTGTTGTCATTTTTTGATTTAGCTATATAAGGGAAAAGAGGTCAGTGTCCTTGACATAATAGTCAGATATTCCATTAAATAATACAACATAGTTAATTAATTAGTCCTCTGCTGATGGAAGCACATATTATTTGCAGTCTGAATAATATAAATAATGTAAAATTTGTAGTTCATCTTTTGCTAAATAATGTATATATTTCTGTTGAGAATATGTCTAGGAGTTCAATATGGATTTCATAGGTTATATGTATCTTTAACTTTCATAGATAATGTTAAACCAAATTTTAGATAACGCTAAACCAATTTCCAAGGGATTGTAACAATATACATACTCCCACCAGTCTACTCATAGCTTACATAGCCCTGTTTCAGTTAGAACAGCTATCTTAAAATTTGTGTATGAATCAATTCATTGTAATGTATTTAACATGCAGTGTCCATCCCAACAAATCAAATCAATGTTATTAAGGAAATGCCAAATAATCTGCACTTTTAAAACAAAATTCTATAAACTTCTGAGAAATGTGATTTGAGAAACATGTATAAAAACTCTAAGGTAAAAGTTTTGAAATTGGTGTCCTATATCATAAATCTAGAAACTGAAATATATTTCAGATATTTAAATACGAATATAATCCTACCAATTTCCCCACCAATATAAAATTTAGGATATTACTATGAGTCACTTCTATAGATTAGTGGGTCTCCTTGATCACAAAGAGTGGGTTCAATAGAAAAATTAAATACATTTATAGATTCACCAGAATTTAGAGCCTCATGGGTCTTCTTTCAAAAAAGACCATGAGACTTGGTGTCTGTCTCAATGGCTCATATCTGATTATGATTTTATCTAAAATCTTTACTCTTCTACATTATTTTTTTTTCTCTTTTTGCAATTTGTTTTCTTGAGGGCTGTGGTAGAGACATTTAGTCACTATTTGAGGTTTATATCATGTTCTGAACTCTTTAATAAAATCAGTGCCTTAGGATGGCAGTATGCCTCCTCTGTCCCCCTCTCTTTCTTTGTAGCATCCTTGAAGGCACATGTTCCAGATGGTGGAACACAAGTTAGCAGACTCTATGAAAGCATAAAGTGCTGAGGGAGAAGACCCTGCCAACAATGAGCTTGCAAAATAAATGTAGAATCACTTTAAATAGTGGTTGGGACAAAAGCAAAAATCTAACATATACTAACTAGTGGCCCAGTACATGAATTCATGAACAGATGAGGTACAGCTGACACAGGCCCAATCGAGGTGGATCGGGGCTGGGCCTGTCAGAAGGGGGAGATGGTGGGAGGTTGGCCAGCCAGCCCACCCCAATTAGGGCCCAATAAGAGCTGTGCCAGCTGGGGAAGGGGCCATGGGTGATTGGCTGGAGGTCCCTGCCCCCAATTGGAGTTGGGGGACCAATTAAAGACAGGGCCAGCCAAGGGAAGGGGCTGTGGGGAGTGGGCCTGCCAGCCCCACCCTCAAATGGGATGTGGAGTGCCAATCAGGGTCCAGTGGCCAGGGGGAGGGGCTTCAGGAGGTTGGCTGGCCAGCCCTCCCCCCCTATTGAGGTGTGTGGGGGGAATGATCAGGAGTGAGGTGGTGAGGGGCAGGGCTGCAGGAGTTTGGCTGGCCAGCCCCACCCTCTATTGGAGTGAGGGGGTACAATTAGGGGTCAGTTGGCAAGGGGTAGTGGCTGCAGGAGGTGGGCTAGCCAGCCCTGCCCTCTATTGAGGTGGGGGGGCAATCAGGGATGGGGTAACCAGGGGAGGGGCTGCAGGTGGTTGGCTGGCCAGCTCCACCCCCTACTGGGGTGAGGGGTTGCCATCAGGAGCGGGCAGGGGGAAATGGCTGTGTGCCTATCATGGTGGGGTGGACTGATGGGGTGGGGTTGACCAGGGGGAAGGGAGGGGGCATTTGGCCAGTGGCTCAGCTCTTGGGGTGGGAAAATCTGATCAGGGTCAGGCTGGCAGGGGGAAGGGTCTGTGAGGTTGGCCAGTGACCCCACTCCTGATCACTGGGTTTGCTGGCCACAGTGGGCATCATAGCAAGAAGTTGCTATGGTCGTTATGGCCATTATGGTCATTGGATTTTTATTTAAATAGATGACTTAGCATTAAGTTTATAGGTGTGAGAAACTGATGTAGAGAATAAGAAATGTGTTCATATAAATTATTTGAGAGCAAAATATTGTTATTTTGCTGTTTATGTTATCTTATGTTAATCAAAACCCCAATTAACTTTTACCTATAAGGGAAGGTATTGAAAAAAATAAGGTTATTGGTATACTTGGCAAATATTGGGCTCATGAAAGAACTACCTAGCCTGTGATAGGTTGCAGAATTTGTGTGCCTTGCAGAGTTGCAAATGCTGTTTTTAGTAAAGGATGAGTTGAGAAAGTCTTTAATTGGCAATGATTGATTTAATCTAAATGGTCATTGTAATACATTAGTTTAAGGCACAAATGAGCACCCAATATTAAAATAAGTATTGTCAATACTTTGATAAAATATCTGGTTCTGGCTCTGTTTCTACAAAGGTGCCACAGCATCAAATATGATGATACCACTAGAGAACAAGTGGTAAGATCCTTGCTTTTCCTATTCCTATCAAGAATCACATTTTTAATTTTCAGTTGTATAGTCAAAAACATCCTTTTACATTTCTTCAAAATGTTACAATTTTGGAGATAAAACTTTTACAAGCACATTTCTCATTTCTACATTACAATTCTGCCACTTCTCATGTCTGGCAGCATGAGAAGATGTCCCTCAAGATTTCTCTCCTCCTGGTGTCAATGTCCTACATAATCCCCAAATCTGTAAAGATGATGAATTTTTCTCCATGATTAAGTTATGTTAGAGGGCACAGTTGGTCCAAGATAGGAAGATTATCTGGTTGGCCTCATCAAATTACATAAGCCCTTTAAAATCAGAGTGTTGTTCCTGGCTAGGGGAAAAAATGGAAATCAGATAGACAAACTCCAGCTGGCCTGAAAGAAAGCAAACATCCATGCTGTAAACTGCCAATGGAGAGGGATGCCCTTTAGAAACTGAGACTGATCTCAGCACACAGCCAAAAAAAAAAAGGGTAACTTCAATCCCACAATAGCAAAGAAGCGAACCTTCCAACAATCTGAGTGAAATTGGAAGAGATATTTTGTTTCTTAATAAAATTTAAAGCACTAAACTAAAATAGATGTCATATGTGAATCTAAGCTTGATTTAAGATAAAGAAATGCCCACATGCTAGTATAAATGACATATTATTGGATTTTATCTGATCACTAAGAAGAGTGTCTTTTATTCCAAGAGACACTCTCTCAGCTTTCATAGACCTTTGGTATTTTAATGGGATGGGGAGTTTTCTTTTAAAGGTAAATATTCTATCATGGTGTATAATAAAAACATTCCGGGCTGGAAAACATTATTATGGACATGCATCACTTAAAAATATATATATATATACATTATTTTGCCGAAACCGGTTTGGCTCAGTGGATAGAGTGTCCGCCTGGGGACTGAAAGGTCCCAGGTTCGATTCTGGTCAAGGACATGTACATTGGTTGCGGGCACATCCCCAGTAGGGGGCATACAGGAGGCTGCTGATAGATGTCTCTCTCTCATCGATGTTTCTGGCTTTCTATCCCTTTCCCTTCCTCTCTGTGAAAAATCAGTAAAATATATTAAATATACACACACACACACACACATATATATACGTATGTGCATATATATATATATATATGTATGTGTATATATACATATATATACACACATATTATTTAAAAATAGATTATAGAGGAGAGAGTCAAATTATTTCACATATGTATTAATACACATATAATTTTAATATGTAAATTTTTCATACAGATACATATACACACAAAAAATTATATGAAAGAGTTTTCTGTAGTTGTACAATGAAATGGAGAAATGTTGGGAAAAATTTAATAATGTCATTGCATTATCCTAGAAATAATGATGATGTATACACAAATAAGCATGTTTATGAGATTGTGTATGTTTTATCTATATAAAGTCTCTAGGAAAGCATTTAATTAATAATTTATTCTGAATAAAGTCCTTACCAGTAATTAAGAACAATGAAATTCCTCTGTTATTATTTTAAAAATTTACTTTAGAGAGAGGAAGAGAGAGGGATAGATAGAAGGATAAATGGTCTGTCTCCTGCAGACCCACTACTGGAGATCCAGCCCACAACTCAGTCATGTGTCCTAACCAAGAATCAAACCATGACCCCCGGGTTCCTAGGTCAATGGTCAACCACTGAGCCATGTTGGCTGGGCTGAAATTCTTCTTTTAATGATTTATATATTGGTAAAACATCTTATTCTTAAATTTTATTTTGCCAGAAGTTAGAATAACAAGGCAGTGGATGAGTTGCTTCTTTGTTTGTTTTGACTACTAATAACATACTTTCTAGGTACACAGAACATTAAACACTTGATAATTATTTTTTACAGACTATCCATACAGATTAGCTTTTATAAATATAGGAGATAAAATAAGTTAAAAAGTTCTTTCTTGCTATAGCTGATATGCCTCATTTAAAATAGACATTTTAGTAGTGAAGTTGTCTTCAATAAGTGTGCATTGAATTATGTAACATTCTAATTTATTAGAAACAAGAATCTAAAGTTGTGTCTCAGGCACCTACCTGGAGGCTCTCTTACAAACCTGAGTTATGTATAAGTAACATTGATCACTTTTGATTTGAAGGAAATCTATAAATATAAACAAGATATCTGGTGAGATATTCTGTGAGAATAAATGCAACATTAACATTTCATTTTATATAATAATGCCAGTAAAGACTAACTACTTTATGTGTATACATCTGTGTGTATGTATATATACTAGGTAGGAATTAACGATAATGACTTTCACAAAATTAACTGGAATTCATTATCAGAAAAAAAATTCATCTCTGTAGGGTAGTATCTAAGTTGCTGGGAGGAATTTATAGTCAAATTGTGTTATTAGCACCAGGGTATGCTGACATTGAATTATCTGTGCATTTTTCTGCCAAGGATAGAAATGACTCCAAATGGCAGATGCTGATATGTCTGGATATTCAATGTTTTTGTTCTTTGATCTATGCAGACTATATCTTCATATGATAGTCCCTAGGATATATGATCATTTATTCTCCAATATGTGGCATTTGTAAATGTGGCTCAGGCAGATGCTTGAGAACTACATTCAAATCAAAGCTTATCTTTTCTTATTAGTCTTTGGAAAAATACATGCATACCATGTGAATTAGAACATGCAAGACTACTTCAGAGAGAGACACATGACCATAGCCCACATTAAACAAATTGACTGACATGTGAGTGGCATTCCAAAGGCTAACTAGCCAGCCAACCACCACACATGAACAGCATCACTCAACATGATCAGTTATTATTTCATAAACAATGATAGCTTTAAATCATAAAGAACTGTAATTTAACAATTGATTTTCTGTTCCCCAAACTGTGCCCAAATGGAGATATTTTGAATTAAAACAGAAGAATAAGTAACACAAACATACAGAAAATACTGTCTAAGACAATTTCTGATTTAAACAAACACAAAAAATAAATAAGACTCTAATTCATAAAGTACATATAAAGTTAAAAATGTGAGATAATGTAAAAACTAAAAATAAGTAACTATTCAAATTACATTAACCAATGTTAACTCAATAAATTTAATTAAAAAATAAGTATATAAAATAAATAATGCAATGGTTATTCTGAAAAGAGAGAGTCCTCTAATAGATTATTTCAGAAGATGAAAGAAAAGAAATGCTAGATCACAAAGGACTCCAAAATAGGCAAAGATGGTGGAAATGATAAAGATTCTGTGAAGCCAAAATATTTGTTGCTATACTATAATTCTGAAAATGTCTAATAAGAGAATATTTGAAAGTTAATTGTCCATTAAAGGGCACTGGATTATTGAGCCAGGATAATGAAGGATTTCTTTTAAATGATTAGGATATTAGTATTTTCAGTACTTTATCTGATGGAGAACTCCTGCATAAATTATTGATAAGTTAAAAGTGCTAGAGTGTGTCAGAAATATTTTGTCAAATAGCACTTTGTTATTGTTGTTTGCTTGTCTTTTAATGTTCTGTGATTAGTAATTGTTAAAACCAAAACATTGGATTGCTTATGCTAATCGCTGAGTCATTAAACTTTTGTTATATTTTCTCTGTTTTTCTAATTTCTGAAAATGCCTCAGAGCTATACAGATGAAATAGAAGTTAGAATAAACTGTAGAGCAAATATAAATGGGATAATTAAAATGAAGGAGACCTGGGTTTAAATCCTGACTTTACCACTTTCTAAATGGAAGTATTAGGTAGATATTACATAACTTTTACCACATAACTTTTCTTATTTATGAAGTGTTTATCTCTAAGCTCTTCCATTAAAAGTAATCAATAACTGTGTGCTATGCTTTCACCTACACTAAGGGGAAGCCACAAAAGCTGGTCAAGGGATCTATAGTTTAAGTAGGTTGAATTCAGTTGCAGCAGTGGAAAAATGGTTAAAAACTTTAAATTTAGATTTTTTTCAATTTTGAAGGGAGCCATAAGAGATAAGGTAAAAATGCCTCAGGAACAATCACTAATGAAGCTTTTATACTAGAGTTTCTCAGTAAATATGTGAATCAGAACTGAGCTTTAGGAAACTATCTGGCAATGGGGGAGCAGATGGATAGAAACAGAGGATGGAGAAAGAGGGAACTGATTAAAATGAATTTGTGATTGTTAAGTAATTAGTGATGAGATTACATTTCATATAGTTGAAAAATTTGGGAGCAATTCGTAAATCAGTCAGGGAAGGTCATAAGTAGTTGGGCACTCTTATTGAAAGGCAAGTGAGGAATGGACTGAACTAACAGAAGATTCATTATGCAATAAATATTACTTCAGTATATAATCACTATTATTAGACTCTAGGAATGCAAAGAAAGGAACTGATCTACTGAAACTCTTTTGTACCCTCCCTATGTCTAAAAATTAAATTTAATGTGGTATTGTCTAAATTGGCAGATGGCACAAACCCAGAGAGAATAAATAATAAATTAAATATGACAAGTTGACAAAATTTTCTTAAAAGCCTGAAATTTAGTAAAATACGTAATTTAAAAACTGTGTAATTGTTGGGTGGAAATAATATGGTTTTAAAAGAGTCTATGCTAAGTACAACTTAAGGGCTCACCATTATGATCTGACTGCCAAAACAACAAAAACCTTTTTTAAAAAACCTTATAGCTACATAGAAAATATTTTTCTTTGTTTTGCCCAGAAAAACAAGGAAAATATGAGGAAAGCATATTGTCTGTGTGTCTATGTGTGTCAGAGAGAAGGAGAGACAGAGAGAGAGAAACAGGGAGAGAGAGACAGAGAGATTATCTTCAGTATGGTTCTTAGATTTCAAATGAAATGCTGTACACAGTTCTGAGAGTCATGATTTAACAAGAACATTTTTAGGCTAGATTTCTTCCAAGCAGTAGCAGTTAGGGTAGAGAGAGGAAAGAAAGTATTGTTATGGACGTTCTAACAGTAGATTCTCTTTAAGCAGGATAAGATTTCAGACAAATACAATTTTAAAGATATTTAAAAGACTTCTGAGACAATCAGGATTTAGTATTTACCTGGGGCTCTGAAGAGTAGATTTATTAGAAAACAGTTGTGGGCATAATGTCATAAGAGCTTTATAATAATTAGAACTGTCACCTTGATCTAGATTGCTTCAGAGGGTCACCTCCAGGGTGAGGATGGTGAAATACTGATTACTGAGTTGCTGAGCTGATAATGAATAGCAACTTTGAGGAATGTTAAAACATGGAAGGATAAGCTAGTGTAGATAATCTTTAGCTTTCCTTTTCTTCCTGTAAATTTATGGGTTTGTAGAAATGGAATGCTTTTGAAATCAACAAAATAATTAAAATTAACAGTATTTGGTTTGTTTTGCAACTGCTTACATTACACAATGTGTGAATCTCATCATTTGAGCATAAATAGAAAAGGGTTTTGTGGCTTTAAAAATAGGCCCTGAAGAACTTTTCTTTAGATATTAATTAGAGATGTCCAGATATTCTCCTCTGATTTAACATGGTTAGATAATTTTTAACGTATTAAAGTGTGATGTATTGGATGGGCTCTGGCAACTTGGGCAAATTAATTATTAGCATTACCTAGAGACCAAAAGGGAAAACATTCTGGGTTCAGGTTAAATTCCGTGTCAAAGCAAAACAGGAATACATTCTTGTACCTGGCCCAGCAGGCATGGAGATTCTCAGTTGACTATTTCCAGACAAGGTGAAGTATCTCATTGGTGAAAACAGTGCTTACCTGCAGGCTTTTGACGATGGCCAAGTGAAAGAAACTGCAGGATGTTAGCTTCTCTCCCTGAAACAGGAGAAGCCTGAAGAAGCACACCTGCTCATCTAATCGCGTCTTCTGCAACATTGGCAACGATCCACAAGGAACATAAAATTCCGTTTTCATACTTGTGCTGCAGGTACTTTGATAAATTATGCATGTTCTTTGTGCATGTGCATGCTTAAACTTGGCCTGTGAGTTTCTTAGGTACTTACCCTGCCAATTAATTTTATTCTTTAACTCAAATTTTGCTTTAAGATCAATATTAAAATAAATGATATAATTCTGTTTTATTGTGTAGGTGTTATAGAGGATTCTATTTTATGAAGTATTATAATTTAACTAGAGGCCTGATGCACAAAATTCATGCAAGGGCCTCAGCCCTCCCAGCCTCCGCTTTGTCTGGAAAGTCATCTGGAAGGATGTCCAGTTGGACATCCAGTCTAATTAGCATATTACACTTTGTTTATTATAGAAGATTACATTTTCCACTATTGATGGACAAGTGCTTTTTTTGAAGTTTACTTCTACAAACAGTATCACACATCTACTGGAATAAATATTTAACAGATTCTTTAGAAAATAAACTTAAAAGAAAAATTGCAAATATATGTAAATATTTTCAAGGTTGGTAGATATTGCCAATTTACTCTCTAATGTCTTTCTCAGTGGCAGTTACCAGACTTCCTCAAATGCTTGACATTGGATAGGGAATCCAGTTAAATGTTCAAACTACTAAAATTGTTAACAAGAACCTCTAGAGTTGTATTGATTTAATAGATAATTTTTAAATTTATCTTTCAGTAGGATGTTTAATCTAGTTTTTAGAAGCTTAAGCTATATTTTAAAATGTGCATCTTTCTTTTTTTTAATATATACATATTATTGAGTTCTTTACACAGAGGAAGGGAGAAGAATAGAGAGCCAGAAACATTGGTGAGAGAGAAATATTGATCAGCCGCCTCCTGCACACCTCCTGCTGAGGATGTGCCCGCAACCAAGGTATATGACCCTGACCTGAATCGAACTTGGGACCCTTCAATCTACAGGCCAATGCTCTATCCACTGAGCCAAACCAGTTAGGCCTAGATCTTCTTGTTTTATTTTAATATTATTTTTACCAAGAATCAGCATACATAGAATTCTTCTTCAATATCTAATTTGATAATTATAGTGACTTAGACATTTAGTTCTATAATGTTTAACTGACAAACAATGTTGAAATAGCTTTGTATTAATTTACTAAATCCTATATAGTCATACTTTATTATTTTCTCATATACAATAGAATTTGAATGGATTAGATTTTATATATTTTAAATATTTCAACTTTTTCCATTAGTCATATTTTTCTGTTTTATTTTTTCTTCTGTTTTCCCTGACTAGCTTTATGTTTATAATACTACTATGAAGTAATTTTATTTAATGTTCATTTGTTATATTATCTTAATATATTTAATTGAGAGAAATATTAAAATGTGTCAATAAAACTGCAAGACCTAATACATTTATTGTAAGTACCAAGATCAGTATGTGAAGGAAGGTAGGGGTTCTGTCTTCAAACTGAATTTCTTTAATGGTTTTACAATATTAAGTTTTGTCTTTTTGACTATTAATACTCTTCCCCAATTTTGTTTTGACAATTTTTGCTCACATTTATATTTCCTTTCCCCCGTTTATTCTGTAATTGCTATAGCTGTGCCATCACATTCAATAAATAGGACTTTCAATTTTGTTTAAATATTTTACATTTTTAATTATGACTTCTGTTACTCAATATCTTAGATTATATATGCTTATTTCTAAATTTATAGTTTTATTATACTTTTACTATACTTGCCTGTTTTTCTATTTAACATTTTTACCCTCAGGGAATATAATTTGTATAACAATTACTTTCCCTTGCATTCTCCCAAAATAGTTTCAAGACTGCACTAGATTTATATTTGTTACAATCTTAATAAGTTCAAAAATAATCACTTATTACATAAAGTTTTTTTTAAAATTATCTTTATTTTTAAAAGTAATACAGATGTCTCGTCCCCTATTAACACCCTACTTCCCATACCTGCCCCCTGCTAGGCCTTCACCATTCTATTGTCTGTGTCCATGGGTTATGCATATATGCATACAAGTTCTTTGATTCATCTCTTGTTGCCCACCCCCACGTCCCTCAGAGATTCATTAGTCTGTTCCATGTTTCCATAGATTCTACACAGAATTGAGATCAGATGTTATTTGACTTTCTCTGACTAGCTTATTTAGCTTAGCACAATACTTTCCAGATTCCTCCAAAGGGTAAGAGTTCCTTTTTTTCCCTTTATTAAAGAGTCAGGTATTCAGCACAGCCAACTCTTTTTTTTTAAGCTTTTACTATGTTTTTATATGAATTTAAGAGAGAAGACAAGGGAAGGGAAGAGAGATAGAAACATCAGTGATGAAAGAGAATCATTGAACTGCTGCCTCCTGCATACTGGGGATTGAGCTGGCAACCCAGGCATATGTTCTGACCAGGAAGCAAACAAAGATCTCCTGGTCTATGGCTCAATGGTCAACCACTGAGCTACACCAACTGGAGGAGATATTTCTTTTTGCACCTGCATAGTATTCCACTGTGTAAATATACCACAGCTTTTTTATCCACTCATCAACTGATTGGCACTTGGGCTGTTTTCAGATCTCAGCTATTTTAAACATCACTGCTATGAACATCGGGGTGCATATATCCTTTCTGATTGGTGTTTCAGGATTCTTAGGTTATATTCCTAGAAGTGGGATCACTGGGTTAAATGGCAATTCCATTTTTAAGTTTTTGAGGAAAATCCACACTTTTTTTTCATAATGATTGTATCAGTCTGCACTCCCACCAGCAGTGTACTAGGATTTCTTTTTCTCCACTAATGGCAACTGTTGTTAGCCATTCTGGCAGGTGTGAGGTGATACCTCATTGTTGTTTGAATTTGCCACTCTTTGATGACTAGTGACATTGAGCATTTTTTCATGTCTCCTGGATATTTGCATATCCTTTTTGGAAAAGTGTCTATTTAGGTACTTTGACCATTTTTTAATTGGGTTGTTTCTCTTCCTTTTGTTTAATTGTATGAGTATTTCATATATTTTGGAAATTAATCACTTGTCAGATATAACATTTGCTAATATGTTCTCCCATACAGTGGGTTCCCTTTTCATTTTAATGCTGGTTTCTTTTGCTACACAGAAGCTTTTTAATGCAGTCTATTTTTTTTTTTTATTCTTTTCTTTGTTTCTCTTGCCCTAGAAGTTGTATCAATACAAATTCGGCTACATGAGATGCCTGTTTTTTTGCTGCCTAGGTTTTCTAAGATTTTTATGGTTCACAACTTACATTTAAGTCTTTTATGCATTTTGTGTTTATTCTTATGTATGGTGTAAGTTGGTAGTCTCTAGTGTCATTTTTTTTTGCATGTACCTGTCCAATTTTCCCAACACCGTTTATTGAATAGAATGTCTCTGCTTCAAAGTATGCTCTTGCCTACTTTGTTCAAATATTAATTGGTCATAATGGCTTGGTTTGATTTCTGGGTTCTCTGTTCAGTTCCACTGATCTATATGCCTGTTATTGTGCCAGTATCAGGCTGTTTTGAGCACAGGGGCTTTGTAATATAAGTTGATATCTGGTATTGTGATCCCCCAGCTTTGTTCTTCTTTTTCAAGATTGCTGCAGTTATTCGGTATATTTTTTGTTTGTTTGTTTCATATAAATTTTTGGAGTGTTTGTTCTAAAAATGTGAGATATGCCATTGGTAGTTTAATAGGGATCACATTGAATCTATAGATTACTTTGGGTAGTACAGACACATTTAATGATGTTAATCCTACCAATCCATGAACACAGTATAGTTTTTATTTGTTTATACCTTCTTCTATCTCTTTTATCAACATCCTATAGTTTTCAGAATATAGGTCTTTTACCTTCTTGGTTAAGTTTATTTCAAAGTATCTTTTTTTTTTTTTTTGGTTGCAATGGTAAATAGGATTGAATTTTTATTTTGTATTTCTAAAATTTTGTTATCCTGTATAATAAAAGCCCAAGGACCCTAACAGCATAACAACCAAAATGACCAGAGATCAAAACTATCAGGGTCAGGGCCCCTCACCGAGCTGGCCCCTTTCCCCAACTAGTAGTTAGGAATGACCAGGTAGGCAGGTGAACAGTTAGAGGCAATCAGGTAAGCAGACAAGTGTTTAGGGGCAATGAGATAGGCAGGCAGAGCCTCATAATTGATTGCCTAAAAGAGGGAGACCCAGGACACAGCCTGCAGGAGAGATGCTTAAAGGCTGTGACAGGAGGCAGCCAAGGACGCTGTGGATCAGGCTGGTGCCACTGCAGCTCCTGAGCGAGTATGGTGCCTGCACCCTGACCCAGAACTCAGGATTGCAGCATCCTGCCCATGGCTTCTCCAGGGCTGGACTTCCACTCCTCCTGCTTTGATTCCTGGGCAGATCCCGGATGCTTCCATAACTGTGGGCTCTCTGCCAGGACTCAGCCCTCTGACCAGACTCCCCAGCTCAGCCCCTGACTGCAGAGAAGCTGAAATACACTGACATCCACAACATTTTTGTATTCTCTGATATATTCACATGTCTCGTGAAAGGAAAGAGAAGAAACCACCATCTTTACTAGGTCATTTAAAATATACATGACCTTGACCATGATCACCCCTTTGCACTACCTGGAGGTGAACCTGGGCAAGAGGCCTCAATCTGTGAAAAGTGAGCTAGACGAGGAAGAGGAGCAGAGGAAAAGGCACTGGGAAAAGAACAAAGTGGTGGCAGCCCCATGCCGGAACAAGAAGAAGGAGTGTCGGCAGTGGGAATCTGAGTGGGTGAAGCTCATGAATGCGGAGGTGAAAACCCAGATGGAGGAGCTGAAGCAGAAGTGGTAGCAGCTCATCCTGGTGCTCAACCAGCATTGCCCCACCTCCATCCTCAGGACCAACCGTGTGAAGACCCTTGACTCAGAAGGCAACCCACTGCTGGAGCTGCTGGAGAAGAAGAGACCATGGGCTGGCAGGTGGAAGGGAAGGAGGAGATGATAATGAGAAGGAGGGCCCCGGAGGGCTCTTCCTTGCTGCATGAAAAACTCTTCAATGAGGCTCAGCACAGCCAGCATCCGTCAGGCTCTTTTGTGAAGCTCAGATCAGCCACACCAGGGAAGAAACCCAGGCTGATGGAACCCAGGACCTGCTGAGACCAAAGTAATCCTGAGGGGGGCCTGGTCTGCTGGGCTTGTGGGAGGTAGGACAGAGGCTCTGGGCTGAAGAGAAGCCAAACCAGGCAGCTGTGGGCACTTCTCCAGCCTTTCTGCCAGGGTATTCACCCAAAGGACCTCAGAGCAGCCAAGAAAAGCCCTGAGTTGCAACCAAAATTAAGTTGAGTATGAAACTCAGAGTGAAACTTCAATTTGCCTGCCCCCAGCTTTGACCCTGATTCTGATACAAGGTTGGAGAAGGGTACAGTGCCAGGCCCTGCTGTACCCACCCACCATAGCCCAGCTCAGTCCTTCCCAGAGTGGCAGCCGGGGCACACCCACTGGCCCTGCTAGAGATGTGGTGGGCATGAAGCACCAGCACCCTTCCAAAGCTCATACTCACTGGATATTTACAGAGTGGCTGCCCTGGCAGGGCACATGTGTTTTATACTTTCTTGTTCTTTCTTCCTTCCTTTTTTTTTTTTTTTTAAAAAAAGATTTTATATAAGAAATATATAAATATATAAATGGATTTCTACAATCATTTGATGTGATACTTTATAAATATGCTATGGTTTGTTTGTTATGAGCAGATATTCAGCAGTTATGGCCATTGCATGTAGCTTCTAAGTACTATAGTCTCTGGATGTTGGGGGTGGCAGGGGTGGGGTGCAGTGCATTTCCATCCTGGTAAACCCTTCATAGTACTCAGTTCTGTATCACTCAGTAAACTTTACTCTTACTGAAACAAAGAAAGAAATAAAGGAAAAAAGAAAGAAAAAAAGAAAGAAGGAAGGAAGGAAGGTAGGAAGGAAGGAAGGAAGGAAGGAAGAAAGGAAGGAAGAAAGAAAGAAAGAAAGTCCTAGGCTAGCCAAGCCATCACACCCCATGCCTGTCACTGCTGAGGGAGGCTTTGGGTGGCAGGGGAGAGGGGCAGTGCTACACAGATGCCAAGCATTGGCAGTGGTGGGGGGAGAGGGGAAGCCAGCTGCCTGCAGCTCGGAGAAGGAAAACCCCAATAGGCCCAGATATCAAGCCAGGCCTAAGGATCTTACCCTAGGGGTCCAGGATTGTGAGAAAGTACAGGCCAGGCGAGGGACCCGCCCCACTCCCCAAGTGCACAAACTTTAGTGCACCAGGCCTCTAGTTGTATAAAAATGCTATCAATTTCTGGGTATTAATTTTGTATCCTGCTACTTTGCCAAATTAATGTATTAAATCTAGTATTTTGGGGTGAAGTTATTATGATTTTCTATGTACAATATTATGTCATCTATGAATAATGGCATTTTTACATTCTCCTTTCCAATTTGGTTGCCTTTAATTTTCTTATTGTCTGATCACTATGGCTAGGACTGTTATATAAATATATTTTTTATATATTTTATTGTTTTATTTTTATAGAGAGGAAGGGAGAGGGATAGAGAGTTAGAAACATCAAATAAAGAGAAACATCAATCAGCTGCCTCCTGCACACTCGCCTACTGGGGATGTGCCCGTAACCAAAGTAAATGCCCTTGACTGGAATCAAACCTGGGACCTTTCAGTCCACAGGCTAAGGCTCTATCCACTGAGCCAAACTGGTTATTGAAGATGTTTTTAATAAAACTTATATGTCTATGTTAACTGTTGCTTGAATGTATTTTTAATACAGTGGTACCTCGAGATACGAGTTTAATCCGTTCCATAACCTTGCTTGTATATCAAGTTGCTCGTATCTCAAAGCAAATTTCCCCATTGAAATATTTAAATCAATTGAAATGCCATTAATCCAGTCCAGCCCCCAAAATGCCACCCCAGTTGTTCTTGTTACGTGTTTTTGAATAAGAAAAATGTATTTATAAATGACAAATATTGTATAAAAACATAATAAAAGAGAATGTAAAGGAATAAACTGGTTTTATAAAGTGTATTTACCTACTTGTTACACTCTTAATGCTACACTTTATCCCTAAACTGAATGCAACTTAACTAATCTTCACTGAACTTAATTGCTACTGGTCTTTGCATTTTTGGCCAATTTCAAAAAAAAAAAAATGTGTCCAATGAAGTTTGCCTCTTCCTCCCTTTTAGAATGTTTCTAAAATAGGTGAGTTAAGTTTCATTGAACAGCTCCGATGCACAACCAGTAGCAACTTTTTCGGGGTGTTTCTCTCCCACATTCCTAAGATCTCCTTTATCTCACTTGTAGAGATCTCCTCCACCTCTGGCTCCTCCTCGAAACCAATTTCTTGGAGAACTTCTGAATGTTGCTGAGACTGCAACTCTTGTAACTCCTCCATGGTGAGTTCCAGAGAGTGCTCCTCAACGAGCTCATTCACGTCTCTCTCATCCACCTCCAGGCCCATGGATTTTCCCAGAGACACTATCTCCTCCTCTACTGGCACCTCGGGTTTGAATCCTTCGAAGGTCCTTTCGGTTACGGCCTCAAGCCACAGCTTCTTCCATGCAGAGGTCAAAGTCCTCGTTGTAACACCCAGCCAGGCCTGATCAATAATTCTGAGGTATATCACCATGTTAAAGTGGTTCTTCCAGAACTCTCAAAGGGTGAGGTCTGTGTTCTCTGTCACCTCAAAGCAGTGCCTGAACAGGTGCTTGATGTACAGCTTTTTAAAATTAGAAATCACCTCCTGATTCATGGGCTGCAGGATAGGAGTGGTGTTGGGAGGTAGGTAGACAACCTTTATAAACTTGAACTCTTCGAGGAGTTCCTAGAGGAGGGCTTGCATGGTTAGGTTGTTTTCCTGTAGATATTTCTTAACAGAAGGGCCGAAAACCAGGTTTACCCACTCCACAAAGAACTGCCTGGTGACCCATGTTTTCGGGTTTGCCCTCCACATAACTTGCAGTTTATCTTTAAAAATCTTGTGTCTTAAAGGCTCTGGGATTTTCTGAATGGTATATGAGCAGAGGCTTGATCTTGCAGTCGCCACTGGCATTGGTGCACAGTGAGAGAGTTAGCCTATCCTTCATGGGTTTGTGGCCTGGCATCGCCTTCTCCTCTGCCATTATATAAGTCCTATTCGGCATCTTCTTCCAAAAAAGCCCTGTCTTGTCACAGTTGAGGACTTGCTGGGGGATATATCCTTTGGCTTCTATCAGTTTGGAAAAAGTTTTGAGGTAATCCTCAGCTGCCTTCATCTGAACTTGCTGCCTCACCATGCCTGACAATGGAGTGAATGCCGGACCTTTTCCTGAAGTTATCAAACCAGCCTCTTCTGGCTTTAAATGAGTCTTTTGATGCTTCGTCCATGGAAGTGCTCGGGGTCTGCTCCAGCAAATCACAGTAAATTGTTTGCACCTTCTTGCATATGATGCCCTGTGTTAATGTATCTCCTTTAAGCTGCTTCTCTGTCACCCACACCATCAGTAGATTTTCCATCTTTTCCTGGAGACAGCTACGGAGCTTAGAAATTATTATAACGCCCTTAGCTGGCGTTATACCCTTTATCAACTCCTTCTGTTTAAGCACAGTGCTTATCGTTGAAGTACTACACCCTTACTGCCTCGCCAAGTCAGCCACTCGCACACCTTGCTCATATTTTTCTATGATTTAACGCTTTAATTCAATAAACATCATCCTCTTCTGAGCACTGACCTTTCCACTCGCTTTCTTCGGACCCATGGTTATAAAAAGAAATGTGATAAAGTATGTAAATGCACAAAAGATGCTTCGACAACGTGGTAAACAAGCACACTGACTGAGGCGTGGGAAACTATGAGATGCTTGAGTCGTGTTAAACTGGTGGGTCGTGTGCAGCTGGCTGATCCGTGACATTACTCATATCTCAAATGTTGCTCTTATTTCAAAGCAAAAAATCGCTTGCTCGACAGCTCGTATCTCAAAAATCTCGTATGTTAGGGCACTCGTATCTTGAGGTACCACTGTATACAGAATATATATTTCTATATTTTATGAGTGTTAGTCTATTTATATTTATTCTTACCATTTTATTTCTGCTTTTTTAATTCATTAATTTTCCATCTTGTTTTCTTTCTCTTGTTTTTCATCTCCTAATTCAATTCTACTTTCTAAGATATGCATTGTATTTTTCTTTTTATTCTGTGGAAGTTTGTTGTTTTCCAAGTCCACAGTCTCCAATTTGTCTTATTTCTCAGCCATCAACCCTTAACAAATATCTGGTTCCTAAAACCCCATAGATCTTTCATATCAACATATCTGCTATAGATTTAATGTTGATTTTACCCAAAATTCATATGTAGAAATTATAACTCCCACTGTGATTGCATTAGGAAGCTTTGACAGATGATTAAATCCTTAGGTAAAGACATCATTAATTTGATTATTGTCTTTATAAAACAGACCCTAGAGATCTCCTTTGTCCCTTCCATGATGTAGGAACATGATGAAAATCAGCAGTCTCCAACCCAAAACAAGGATCTTACCAGAACTCAATAATTTTAGTACCCTGATCTTGGACATGCAGCCTTCAGAACTGTGATAAAGAAATCTCTGTTGTTTATAAGCCATGAGTCTATGTAACTTTGTGATAGCAGCCTGAACTAAAACAATACTATTTTATTATGTAGATGCATTGTAATTTATTCAGTTGTTCTCTCTAATAGGAATTTTCTTGATGGGATGGTAGAACAAATATCTCTATGTTACATTTCCTTAATATTATTATCTATTTGAATAGGATAAATTACACAGATTGAGCTTTCTCCTTTAATCCTCAAAAGTCCATTTGGTAGCTAAGTTTTTAATATTTACCTTATAGCCATGGGACCAAAGAGACAGGGAAGTTGTGCCTTTTCGCATAGTCATGTAGTACTTCCTCTCCAATTATTTATCAGCGAATGAATAAAAGAATTAATATAATTGATATTTTAAATATTACTTATTAATATAAGGTGTCCCAAAAATGTATAAACACTTTGAATAATTATTAATTCTAATAGATTAGAAACATCAACTGAGTTATCAGCTGTTAATGAGTGTATACATTTTGGGGGACAACCCTGCATATTCACTATTTTTCTCTCTTATATTACACATCATAGTTCTCAGATATATTACTTGTTCCATTGTAAATGATTTCCAGATCAAAGGTATCCTACAGGTGTGCCACTGTCATGAGTAGCGTACACATACATCTCAAATCATAAATTCCTCTTAGTACCTTGACGCCCCAGCGAGATCTTTTCAGGGTACAAAAATGCCTCATCTTCTAGTATACCATACAAATGCTATTATTTCAGTGTATATTAATATGACAATATTTAAGAAATTATTTTAGTGATCTGATAAATTTACAAGATTTATGTAGCTGGTGAAAAGTGATACAAATCAGCATAACCATAACTTTTTGGTTAGCCATCTATATCTGCATTAATTTCCAAACAGTAATATTTTTAAAAGAATATCCCAACCAAATGCACAGTATATTATTTCTAAGAGATTCCCTAACTTTGATTTATCCATCTTTCGATATAGCCTAAGCTGAGCAAAGTTGGCATATAATACATTGTTTCACAGAATGGGTTTTGACCCTAATTTTTTAAAGATCTACTGTCTATAAATGTGATATAAAGTAAAACTGAAAGTGTGAAATAAGGAGGGAGCTAAGATCATAAAGACGAGAAAAGTTGTGATAGAACAATTTAAAATCTTCTCAAAAATAATATACTTCCTGTCCATGGTTTCATTTTGGCCTTCTAAAAGCCATGATGATGGAGCTCTTCTTATTCTCTTTGTCACCATAGGTGGATAATAAGAAAAATGGAGAGAGTCTTGAGTGCCTTTATATGTTAAACATGCAATGATAATGGAAAAAAGAAAAATGAAATAAGCATTGCTAAAAAAGTGACTTAAAATAGAATCAGGAGGTTATTGAGTGAGTAGAACCTACTTATATCTTGGGCCTCAGTTCTCAGAGCTGCTATTAAGTTGTTAAACCTGTTGCTAAATTCAGTTTAAGGCTAAGCAATTAATATCTGGAACTGCTATGTGAACATATATGGACTTTACCTCCTCCTTGTAATATTCACCCCCTCCTCTCATTTTTATATTGGAACTAACCAATTCCCATTAGCCTAGCCAGTAATTCTTTACTAGTATATGCATAAAAAAATGTGCTTTTGCCTATAAACCCTGCCTTTCTTCAGTCTCTCTGGAGCACAGTGTAGGTTGCCACCTGAATCTATATCTTGCAGATTACAACTCTTTTTGCTCAAATTAATACTTTTTGTCCTTTACTACAGCCTAAACCTTTTATTTGATTAATAGCAGCAAGCAAGGATCAATATTTCTTTTGGAAGTCTATGACCTTTATGCAAATTTATGTATTTCTAAACCATACCAAAATGAAACATTGTTGGAAGATGATTCTTCTTAGGCTCCACATATTTTATATCTTTTTAAGAAGAGACACAGATAAATTAGTTCCTGCTTATCTTTTCAGGAATATCTGTATAACAAATAGCCTTGGAAGAGAGAGAGCTTGCCTTTTGCATGAGCAAATGGAAGGCATATTTACTGTCAAGTATAAAAATGTAGTTTCC
>PVJN01035665.1:0-21951 GCA_004026805.1 Lasiurus borealis | reverse complement strand
TTTTGTCTATCCATTTTGGGTTTTATAATTTTTTAACTAGTTGCTCATACTTAAAAGTTGGGAAAAATCATGAAGTCCAGATTTCTAGTCTTTCTTAAAAAAACAACAAGATGATCTGGCAATGAGGTACTAACCTTTATAAATGACAAGCCTGCCAGAAGGAAGTTGCTGTTATCCCTTTTAGATGGCACATAGAATGCCCTGCTTGTCAAAGACCAACACAGTTCATTTCAATCTCAGTACTTCCTCTTCTGTGTGAGCATTGGTATGTTCACCTGGCTTATATGTTTTTCTATTTTGAGAGATTCCAAATCTATGAGAACTTAAACATCATCTTTTTACATATTGTACATTTTAAATGAGGTATATAAAGCTATTCCATGTTTGGATAGTAGTGAGAAGATCTAAGGAGCTAGAGGAGTCTATACTACATAGGAAACATTAAAGTTTTACACTCATGTTTATGGTAGTTACATCAAGGATATTTCATATTAATAATCGCATATCTGATTGGATCAATCCAATGTATTGCTTATAAAAATGGTTGTTTTATAAAGTGCTATCTTTCCTTTGTATGTAACTGGGTGCTTTTCTTTATAAGACATGATACTTGAAACTATAAGACAGCAATGAATGACTATCATAAATCTTATAAGTTTTCCAGGAATGTATTAAGCCAGATTGTAGAGATTTCTGTAGTATATAGGTTCTGAACATCCATATTTTATAAGCACCTAGGCTTAACAGCAAGAAGAATCAAACAAATACAGAGATGGCCAAAAGTAAGTTTATAGTTGTGAGGATACAAAACATAGTGAATTCTTATATTATTATTTATTTATTATTGCATTATTTTCCATATGAACAACTGTAAACCTAATTTTGCCCACCTCTGTATATTTTGTTTAGAAATTTGATATCCTGTAATACTTAGAAGTGTTACCAAGGAATCAGAAACTTAAAGTCTTTTTTAACTTTATCATGCAGCTTTATAAGTACCTTCTTTGTCTGTCTCATTGGAAAAAAACATGTTCAAAATTTACCATACCTTCCCAGTATTGTATAACTCTAGTGCTTATGTCCTTAGAAGTAAAATTACCAGATTTATATAGGTTTTGAAATGGAAAGTCTTAGGCAAGCAGGAGATAAAAGAAGAAGAAATGTTTTTCTTTTCCTTTGTAAAACTTTGAAGTATATGACCTTTTTATTGTAAGAAACACAGAGTTAGGACTCTTCTGGTTGCACTATATGTAGCCAGTAAATGTTCTCATAAATATTTACCTATTATATAAACAGCTATTTTGATATGGCGACATTTCCTTATTAAAAGAGAGAAAAGATATTTTTAAACCATATATTTTTAAGATAGGGTGTAATACACATATCATTTATGAATAAGCCTTGCAATAACCATAATACATGCGGCAGACAGTTGAGTAAGCATGGTCAATATTAAGATTTCCACAATTGACTCAAGTGGGTAAAATTGATTTTTTAAACCTATAACCCATTATCAGTATACATTTAACCTAACCAAACTCACGTGGTAGTATTTGCATTCTTGTGTGGCTTGGATTTTCTGTCTGTTGCCTAGTAAATGCTAAGAATAGGGAAGTGGAGCTCTTCTCAGATAACGTATCTGAGATTCATAAGGACACTTTTTAAGTAGTGGAAGAAAACCTCTGTGATTTTGTTCTCCCTATTTTTAAAGGTAATGCATTTCAGAGTTGTCCCAGTAATTTTTTTATGACCCCCGATGAGAAGTGTGTTGTTTTCTGGATTGGAGAAGGTTTAGTAGAGTTCCACAACCTAGATATTTGTCATGGAGGAAATCTGTTAGTTTAGTTAGTGCTTTCTTTTTCTATCCATGGTCTTGTCTTCTTCTTGCTTTCTAGTTTCCTAATCAAGGTAACTCTTGTTTGAGGACTGGTCTTTATGGGGCAGTGGCAGAATATTGCTTGTTGCAGCTACTACCTTTAACATAGCTCCCCAGGGATGTCTCAGTGGTTCCAAAAGAGCAAAGTTAATATTTAGGGGAGAACTCCTCTCCCCTAGCATGATGCACTTCACAAAATCACAGAGTGCTACAGCTGGAGGGAATCTCTACAAGCATCTAGTTGGGCATTCACAAGCTGCTGGCCTACCAACCCTCATCTCAGCATCATTTAGCTTGACTGGCATAACAGTTTTGCTTATTTGTCTTTATATTTGGTTTTAGTATGAATCTCTTCAAATGAAGCATTGCTATCTACTCCAATACTCCTTGGTTTCTCTCAACTATCTACTTGACAGCATAAATGCTACCTAACTAATCTACTGATGTTTCATGTTTATAACCTGTAATCTATTGAGTTAAATCATAAGAAATTTGTCATTTGTTTTATATTCAAAAGATTCTTGAGTATTAGAAACTCCAGGTAATTCAGTCTTCTTATTTCACAGATGAAAAACAGAGTTCTAAATAATGACTCACTTGTTCAACAGAGCTCTTAACATCTCAAAACAGATAGACTTTTTTTCAAGGGTCTCTGGGTAAAGGATAATTGTATTAGATTGACAAACTTTACTATTAATATGCATTTACCCCCTGGGATTTATAATTTCTGAAGCCTTATGACTAAGTGTTTCTGTGTGTGGAATAATTTATTCCATTTCTTTTCTGAGATTAGGATTGGATAGGTAGGGAGATGGTAAGGAAAGGAAGTGAACACCAAGGTCCAAAGTGGGAAAGAAGGCTGACACTGAAGAAGGGAATATGGAATGCAGGCAGCAATTCATGGAAATTGAGTGGAATTTTCTGGAAATGCTGTTGTCTTTGTAGATGTACCACTTGTTTCATGTGGATTAATTGTTATCAGAATCAATATGCTCTAAATGATGTAAGTAAATTTTAACATGCTTTCATTGAACAGATTGTTGGTATGGCCCACATTTAATGATCAGCCTAAAATTGGAAATAGATATTTATTGCAGGGCTCTAAGTTATGAGTTGATTTGTAATTGAGTTGGGACAAAGATATGATTACAGTTTATTCATTATATGCACTCTGGCTTTAAAAATGCCTTTGAAATACATGCATGTAGATGAAATTTCATCTATGCATCTAATGGGGGAAATTCTGTTCTTTATATTCCAGAATACTGGGAAATGGGTTCTGAAATTGATTTTGGCAGTTAATGAAAGTAAGGAGTTATAATATTGTATTGTACTCTAAAAATTAGAACAGCCTGACCGGTTTGGCTCAGCAGATAGAGCGTCGGCCTGGGGACTGAAGGGTCCCGGGTTCGGTTCCGGTCAAGGGCACATACCTTGGTTGCGGGCACGTCCCCAGTGAGGGGTGTGCAGGAGGTGGCTGATTGATGTTTCTCTCTCATCGATGTTTCTAACTCTCTGTCCCTCTCCTTTCCTCTCTGTAAAAAATCAATGAAATATATTAAAAAAAAGAAAATCAATAAAATATATTTAAAAATTAGAACAGAGTTGCTTAATTACAAGTGGCTGGTTTTTCAATGTATACCTCTATGCTTGTTATAAGATCAATAGGGGTTATTTTTTTTTATTATTATTTTTCTAGTTCTAAACATGCCAGCAAAACAACAGCCTTAACCTAGTATGCTAATGTTTATCATAATCATGTTCTCAGTAATAAAAATGTGCAGCATCCTCAAGAGTTTATTCAACCTTAAAGCTACATTGTCTTCTTAGATTCCTATGGCAACCCACAAAGTGAGCATTAATATTGTTCCCATTTCTCAGGTGGGGAAATTGAGGTTTGGAAACAGAAAGTAGACTGCCATGAAGTGGCAGGGGTGAGATGAGAGAGTCTGGATCCTTTTCTCTGATTCCCGTGTGTTGTTCCTCATTCACTGGGGAGAGAGGACAGAGCAGAGAACCTCCCACACGCAGCCTCTTCAGAGTACCGGCCAGTTTGTACACCCACAGAGATCCTCCTGAAAAAGCTTAGAGATGGTACTCGGATTCTGACTAACAGAGGCCTCTCGAACCACCCACACACTTGAATTTGCTGCATAGGAGACATTACTGTACCCTGTCTTTATGGCAGATCAGAACTTATATTATTCATTCTTCTGCTTTTAGAAGGGTCATAGCTCTATGCCTTTCATTACCTAGGGGAATATCACATTATTAAGCAGGGGCACTGAGGGATGTATATAGGAACTAGTGGCACAAATGTGGACGGATGATATTTCCCAGTGGCCTTCTGGAGAACCTATTCGAATGTATTGCAGAATTTCAAGGCACATTAACAGAGAGAAGCGCTGTTCACTGTATCCCTTCTGTCCATGAGGGAGTAGAGTGTGTAAGGAAAGAAGTTCAATTTCTACTTCTCTGTAGCTATGAAATGATTTTTTTTTCATTTTGATAAGGAATATCAGTCTTTGCAATTGAGAAAAATTCAGTTAGAATTATTGAAATGATTGCACTTATTGGGTAGTTATATCAAGATGGCTCATTTAAAAACAGATCTTCTGGTGTTTATCTCAAAGATAAGTTTCTATCACCCTGTTGCAGGGAGGAGGACAGCTCTGTGACTGGGGGTCGGCTGGGAAGTGATGGTGAACAGCTGCTTTTTTCTATCACTTGCAGAAAGATTTAAAGAGCTAAGCGGGCCTGTATTAAGGTAGGGGAATTATGGGAGATAGTTTTCCAAACGATTTTATAATGAACCTACACTAATTATATATGTTTACAATACCAATGAATAATGAAAATCTTTATCAGATGCTAAAATTGTGTTAACAGTTTTCTGAATATTTCCACCAGCATTTAACTTGGGTGAAAACAAGAAAGACTACCAGCAATATACATTTCAATTATATGTAATAGTCACTTAAAAAATTGGGGTTTGGCTGTATTGTCATGTGTTTTTTCCAGGCTTATTTATTTATTTTTTCTAAATAGCAAGAAATGAACATAATAGACCTTATGAAGAAAAATACACCCAAGTAAATGTATTGGGGTATTAGAAGTTTTAAGCACACCACACACTCTTTCTTATTTGTTTCTGGAATCATAGTTCAATTTTGGTCCAAGTAACAGTTCATAAGGAAACAGCTGTCAGAAGCTTCTCTCTCTTTCTCCCTATAGTTGCCTTTTCTCTAGATCCTTGGTAATAATGAAACTACCTTGCTTGAGTGCATTAACATTTTTGGTTCTGATGTCCAGTAAAAATGACCCATTTCATGTGTCACAAACTAATATGCTTTGAAAGTCCTCAGTGTTTTAGGTGAAATTCAGAATGTAATAGAGAGAGACTTGACACTCCAGAAAGTTGCCATCTAGAGGCAATGTGTCCTTCGACAGTGACATGATTGCCAGGAAAGTGACTGCTGGCCCTCTGCAGAGAGCAATCGTCTTTCCCTTTGGTGCTTTGCAATGGGAAGTCCTGGACCTTAGCTATTCATTTTAGAAGACAATTTGTAAAAGTCTTCAGCCTACTTTTCTAATTTAAGGTATCTATTCAACTTTTCAAGGCCAGAATGTGTGTTTTCAGTTGTCTATGTGTTAGATCTCTGTTTGCATTCAGAAAGTTGACAGACCACACCAACTTCTGCCACAGACACTAATCGCAGTAAAGAGAAACCAGGAATTTCCAGCACAAGGTATTGCTACAAGCGAGGTAACCTAGGGAGAGACAATCTGGACTTTTTACTGTCCTGTTGGACATAAATGCTCTATAGTATTTCATCCCATAGTGCTTGAATTCTGGCCTTGGAGGATATAACAAGGTGGGGAGATAAGATTTGTTATTTTTGTCTCTTCTAGAGTCCTGATTTTTCTGTCCAAGGTCTCAGTTTCTGACTATTTCCATGGCCCACTGTGTTGTAACACTTTTGAGCCCTCACCATGTTTGTACAAGTGCAAGGAGTGCCTGTCACATTTTACAAGGGGGCTTCTGAGTGACAGCTTGTTTGAGAGTATTGCTTGTGGCCAGGAAACAAATAAATTAGCAAAAGAAGTTATCAGTGCTCATTCCACTTTAATTGTCATAATTAAAAAATACCTTTGAAACTATTTTAAATTTTTGTGATCTAAAAAATATTTGCAGTTATGAAAAGGATCACTTGCCAAAGAGACTAACACACACACACACACACAAATATGATAATTTGGTGTTCATCATAAATAGACTTTTGGTATCCTGTCATTAGTCTCTGATGTTATAATTTATAAAGTACAACTCTTACATTGTACGTTCCATGGATGTTAGATCCTGATATTGTATTTGGCGAATGAGGCAGTCACAAGAAAGTCTTAGAATTGCTTTATACATTTCATAATATTAACTAATAATTATTTAATATAGATGCTTTGACTTTGGGTGGAAGGTACACAGTACAATATACAAGTAGTGTATTATAGAAATGTACATCTGAAACCATATGATTCTATTAACCAATGTCACCCCAATACATTTAATTAAATAATAATAATAATAATAATAATAATAATGTTTTTTTAGCTTGAGTCATAGTTGTAAACTTTTTTCTCTGAATATTAAAATGTAGTAGCTTTTTTCTAAGAAAGTGAAGGTCCAAATCCAATCGCAGACCAAACTATACCATTTTGCACATGTGTGTATTCTGTTGTGAGCTTTGGTTTTTGAATATAAGCTGGAGCTGCTAAATATTAAGATAGTTCCTTTATATACTTATCCAATGATAGAAACTATGGCATTCATTTTGTAGAGATGTTTGTTTAACTACTGGAGGTTATCCCAGTGGCAAGTTCATCCTTATTTGATAATAATGAAACATAAGTTTTATGTGTTTGCTTGAGTAAGATTGCCATCTGGTAAATAATATGTTTTGTGAGTGTTTATAACAATCATGGTTTAAGCCAAAATTGACTTATCGTGATTGCTGCAAATAACACTTGAGTGTCCTAACTGGTTTGATTTTTTTTTCTTTGTTGAATTGAGAAAATGTATTTTATGAAGCTTCCTGCATTTATTTATAAAGTATTTTGTGGATTTTAAAGCCTGAGTTTTCAAAAGCAATAATTACAGCTGATTACTATCTCCATACAGTACTTCTGCTCTAAAGTAGAAAAAAAAGGATTGTTTATATGGCATCGTAAGTATTGTTTATATATGTATACATAGTTGGTTTTGCCTTCAACAAGTTAGAAGTTTATTCCTTTGTGAATTGAAGAACCCCAAACATTCTCACCTTGGTAGAGTAGCATATTAAGAAAGAGTGGCTAAGGCTCAGCCAGGAGTACCTTGGTGTATTATTTCTCAGGCAGCAATAACATTAGAATTAATTGTGCAAGTGGTCTCTAACCATTATCTCTTCTTAAAAAGGAGGAACTTATGATATAAATCCCCCCCCCTCGGCCTAAGTAAAGCTGAGCGTGTCTTGTCTCCATGTCACATGTAAAACAGCTTCTCTAATTGCTACAGGATTAATTTTCAACATATCAGTTCAATTTAAAGACTTCAAGTGAGATTCAATGACTTGTTCTTGAAAATGTCAATTAAAATCTTTAGTTGCTTTGCATATAAAAAGGAACAGAAAGAAATGAGTATTAAGACTGGAAATTTGAGCTGAGTCCACAATGGTGGTCTATAGTTGGTTACTAATTTTTGGTTAGAAGGTCAGGAGTTTGATTCTTCATGTCCATCAATTATTTTCACTTTCTTCCAAAGTCAGGGCTATGGCACTTGACTATAGTTGATGCTCTTTACTTTTTGGTGGTGTGATCTGAAAGGGCACAAAATAGGCTTTGAGTATAATTGGATCAACACAAAGTGGTGGTTTGCTCTTAGAAAAAATGCTTTTCTTATATTTCTCATATCTTCATTAAAATTGTTTTTTTTATATATACAACATATGTAGATACTTTTCTTAATTCTATCTTTATCTCCCCTCTCAGTTTATATTCCCTCTTTTGGGCTGTTCACATTCTCTCACAGGTTCAACTTCCACTTACATGTGTATCATCATTCCAAGTATACACAGTTGCTCTATAGCTTTAGATCTCTAGCCACACCCAGCAGCAGCACTCCCATGTAATTGATCACTCGTTCCTTAAACAATTGTTCATCTTCTTTCTTTGCTCTTTCCACTTCATACATACCCATGACTGAGGACATGTTGCCTCTAGGTTATGACCCCAGAATCCACATTTCTAGCGTAAAGGAGTACCTTCCTTTGGAGAATCTCTTCTTCCTCTTGTGTTGTTTATTTCAGAGAAAAGGAGGACCTCCACCCAGACCATCACTGTCATCCAAGATTTTTTTCTATCACCTGATCCTCTATAGCTAGTAGGTAACCATGACCTGCTTTTTAAATAGCTTCTAAATCTATTTCCTCTTAAGTCCTACCACTTCTGCCTTAAATTCAGCCTTTGTAATATCTTGCCTAGTTGTGGTAGGTACTTCATAACCAAAAAGTATTTACAACCACCCAATAGTCTTTTCAATGCCATCCTATAAATCCCTGCTAAAATGATCATTGAAAAATGCAAATCCATGACATTCTTGTCACTTTTCTGTCCCTGGAGACTAATACAATGGTTGGCACATAATAATAATGGTATTAACCATACAGCATTGTTTTAAGGATTAGAGTATTCAGATAAAACATAAACGTTAGCATTAGTTACCATTATCGTCACCATTGTTGCAGTAGTGGTCCTAACAAAGAGTTAAGTACTATCTGTACAGAGCTGGTCATTTTCGGGATGCAGTTCAAGCCCCTCCAGTAGCACAGAAGAAGCACTGTGGTCTGGCTCAGTCAGCACTCCAGCATCATTTCATGCTATCTTCATAAACCCACCTGGGATTCTGGATTTCCGAACCTGCAGCACTCAAATGCTTTTCACTTCTTTGCTTCTCTGCTCAGCTTATCATTACTCATTTTTCAAGCCTCAGCCTACGTGACCTCTTTCTCTGGCACTGGGTTAAGTATCTGTCCTCCATACCTATGGCATCTTGGAATAGCCCAAATACAATATTTATCAGATTGATACAATAAGTTTGCAGGCTGGTCTGTCTTACCTGCTTTTAAACTTCTCCCTGACAGCAATTTTCCATCTATCACCTGGGACAGTGGCTGGCACAAGGCAGCTATTCAGTAACTCAACATATTTTCCACCATAACATTGTGCTTGTGGCTGTGTGCTTACTTTGAATTTTCTTCGTCTTGGCTTGACTTAATTCACATGGCATTTTCGCCGTGAAGCCTTTTATGACCTACTTGAACAATCTCTCTTTGCCATTACAGAATAATGGCAGCCTGTGGAGGAGCATGGGCTTTGATTGGGGCAGGGCTGCCTTGTGGAATGGATTACCCTACCAACTTGTACCTTAATTTCTTTCTCTATATATTGTGATTTTAATACCTGCCACACAAGGTTACAAAATCTATTACTGATGGAGATACAGGAGGAAATATGTGCAAAGAGCCTGGTACTCTTGGTGGTTGTAAATACTTCTACCCTGACGATAGTGTTCAAATCAGATGATTTTTGTCTTTGATGGGATGATAATTATCTTATTTAGAGATGGGGGAAATAAAATTCATCTGGGGAATGGATGCTTATTTTCTCTGGGATTAAATCTGCACCTTAGGCACCTTAGGAAAAATTAGAAAATCATTATAATGAATAATTATTTTTGAGATCTTTTGTCTTTAGCCTTCCTTATGATCTTGCCAGGTATGTCTTATTTATCTGATTTCAAAATTTAAGGAACTGGTGTTCATTGAGATTAAACTATTATCAATAAGCATCAAGATGTTAAAAATGATTGATCTTGTTTGACTCAACAATTCCACTTAAGGGATACCATCCTGAGGAAAAGAAATCAGAAGTGCACACAGAGCACACAAAGATATATATGTACTTGGATACTTACCCCGGGCTTGGATGTTAGAAAAAAAACAAAAAACACCCTGATTTTTCAAACACAAGGAATTATTTAAATATAGTATGGCACATAAAAAACAAACAAACAAACACATCTATAAGACTTGAATTCTTATTCATTAACACCCTTAACCTAATGTGTTTGCTTTTGAACATTTTTCAAATGAAAGTTGTGTTTTTCTACGGATCCCTTTTTTCATTTGTATATTTGAGAACTGCAGGTCAAATACTTGTTTTCCCTGTTTCTGCTCTAATTTTTCTAAGTTTTGATATACTGGGTATCCCCCAAAATGTATACACACTTTAACAACTGATAGCTCAAATGATGTTTCTTCCTTTCCTTTTTTTTTTTTTTCAAATTTAACACTTTGTAATTAATAATTATTCAAAATATATATTTGTTTTGGGGGGACACCCACTGATCTGGCTTCTTTTTCTGGAGGTATATAAGGATTTCTACTCATTTTTATGTTGGAAATTTCAGGCAAATTCAAATCAGAAATGTGACTCTCAGTACAAGAAAAGCCATGATTAGAAAAAAAAGGAGTCACTTAATAGTATTCCAAAACAAACGTATCATTTCTGCAGAGCCGAACAGTTTACTTAGCCAATGAGGATATAAATATTTGCATATCTGATAGGCTAATGCCTGCTCTAGATTTAACACATGGCACATAGCTGCTGGAGACTGATGATTTTACTCCTGCAAACTCAAATATTAACTAAACCAAATGATATATTTTTAGCTTCCGTTGATAGAAATTTTACAAAGTGGCTTGAATACCTGAGATAAAAGTCATGCATATTTTTTTCAAGGTAAAAACTTGCCCAAATAGAGGGGCTATAAAATGTTTGATGTTGGAGGAAAATGCATGTGAAAAGACAGTTTTAGAAAAATAATATAAAGCAATAAACTGAGTGTTCAAACCACCCAGTTTTCCATGAGATACAAACAAACCCTTTCTACTCACTCCAAAAGGCTCTTCAGAATTTACTATTAGAAAATGTTAGCTTTTCTTACTTCTTCCACTTTTCCGTAGATCTAACGCATTGTGTTAAACTCTTTGATCTGTAGCTAATCCAGGGTTCTTTATGTTACAGGATATTTTAAAAGTGGATTTTTTCAACTTTTTAAATGATTGATTTTGACATAAATCTATAAAAAATCCATCCTTTTGCCTGCTTGGTAGCACAGCCACACATACAGAAAGCACACTAAGGAAGCCCGCGGTGAGGTCATCCTCCACAGGCATCGGGAAAGGGGCGCTCAGGGCAGGTGTGCTGTGCCTGGGCGTCCGGACAAGTGTGATTAGAAAGCAATTTCTGCCGTATCTTCTTCAGACTGTTCACCATTCCAGGTGAAAGCTGTCTGGGAATAATTGGGCGATGGTAAAAAGTTGGGTCAATTTTACATTTTCAAATCTGAATGCAATAGCACACATACAAATAGTAAACACTTAGTGAACTAGATGCAGAGAATGTCTGCTGTGCTTCATCGAACTTGGGCATCTTTAAATTGTTTTTAAAAATATGTGTTTATTGATTTCAGAGAGAGAGAGAAGAAGTAAGAGGGAGATAGAGAGAGAGAGAGAGAGAGAGAGAGAGAGAGAGGAGAGAGACGAGAGAGAGAGAGAGAGAGAGAGAGAGAGAGAGAGAGAGAGAGAGAGAGAGATGGAAACATCAATGAAGAGAGAGAATCATTGATTAGTTGCATCCTGCACTGGGGATCAGGCTTGCAACCCAGGTATGTGCCCTGACCAAGAATCAAACTATGAACTCCTGGATTATAGGTTGATGCTTAACCACCGAACAGCACCAACCAAGCCTAATTATTTATAACTTACTTGCCTTTTAAAAAATATGGGGAATTTATCCTTTCCTACTTACAAGGTTGATCAAAGGTATACTGCTATCTCAGAAAATATTGCTAATATTCACTGAAAATGCCATTAAATAAATTCAGTATATTGTTAATAGCATGAATGTAAACCTCGTAATATTTAGCTTTCAGAGAAGAAAGTCATATCAAGAAAATTGGGATTTAAATTTTCCCCTTACAGCAGAAGTCCAGCCTTTATTTAAAAAAAAAAAAGTCACATGGACTTGTCTTAAGGTTGTTATCAGACAGGGTGAGGGGAAGGTTTTAATCTTGCCTCTGTCCTCTATTAGGTGTGTCTCCTTTGGAAATTCTTTAAACCCTTTATTTCTCAAGTTTCAGTTCTAGAAAATTTAGGTTTGGGGTAGATTATATTGAAGACCCAGTCTTAAAATAGTATCTTTAGCATGAATCATTGTTTATTACCTTTTGGGAATATTTTATTTACACTTTTTTAGATAATAAAAGCTGCTCGAAAAATTTAAGGGACATAACGTAAGGAACCTGCTCTGACTGGAAACTAGCCTTTAAAAGAAAAATGTGAGTTGGGGTGGGTGGGTGGGAAGGGTTGATACCATAATAGAGGGGGCAAAACTCTCAGATGTCTCTGGTGAAACTGTAAAACCCACTTTGGAAAACTGCTGGGCATGTCAAAGCATTTGTTTTGATGAACACTGATGATTAAAAATGTAATAGTAACTTAAATCAATATAAAAACTTGATTGAACTATAACTACCCCTTAGAAAAAAAGGTGTACAGGAGCTTCCTAACACCAAATCTTGGAGAAAATGTGAAGCCATTGAAATTCTCAGACAAAGGCTGGAATTTCCAGGGAAGTTAACCTTAGGCTTTCTCTCTGACCCATCACCACCACTCCTAGATATTTACCCAAGAGAAATGAAAAACTACATCTACAATAAAAGACGTGTATGGGAAAATTCATATCAGCTTTATTCATATTATCCCAAACCAAAGCAATCCAAATGCCCACAAATGAGAGAATGGGCAATTGTGGTATACTGATACAATGAAATACTAACCAACAATATAAAGGCATATTAATACATTCAGTAACATGGAGGAAACTAAAAAATGTTGTGTCAAATGATAGAAACCTGATATATGTCTATGACATGAAGCTGAAGAAAAGGCAGAACTATGAATAGATGGTGACTGACTGGAAGGAGACAGGAGAGAATATTCCTTGGTGATGGAACTTAATTGGGGTGGTGGTTATACGTGTGCATTTATAAAATAAATCAAATTGTACTCTTAGGATCTGTGCATTTAACCATGTGCAAATTTTACTTCAGTAAAAAAAATGGGGTTGGCGAGAGGCTTTTATGGTAAGTGGAAAAGTTGACAATAGGAGGATGAAGGACCTACCTGATAATAAAACAATAGGCTATTAATGGTTTATGGGCAGGAAAGTAAATATTATTTACAGCAATAATTGGAAGAGATGAATTCACTTAGTTCTCAAGTGGAAAGTGTTCTAAGTTTAGAAAAAGCAGCAGTCCATAGTTATTTCACTCTGCCCTTCACGTTAATAGAAAATAAAGAAAAGCAAAAAAGCAAACAAACAAAAATGAAATACGTCTCCTTTCTCATATTAAATTATTCCTCATAATTTCAGAACATCTAATAACATAAGCACCTCCTCGAGTTCAGAAAATAGTAGATACTTCCTGTTTTGAAAGATGGGGCTTGTATCATATTGTTACTAGAAAGGCCCCCAAGTGGTACCTCCCATTCAATGTCTATCCTCAAGACTCAAGAAAAACTTGAGGGATTTGTTAAACAAAATAAGAGGATGGAGATTTGCTACTAGAGAGCAGCTAACAACAGATGTAGTTCCAAACCCAGGCAACCACAGGGAATAACCATTCAACCACTCCTCATGGTTTTTGTTTCATTAATCCTCACCTGAGGATATTTTTCCCTTAAATTTTAGAGAGAGTGAAAGAGAGAGGAAAAGACAAAGAAACACATCAATTGGTTTCCTCCTGCATAAGCCCCGACCAGGGAGGAGCCTGCAACTGAGGTATGTGCCCTGGATTGAAATCAAACCTGGGACTCTTAGGTCTGCAGGCCGATGCTCTATCCACTGAACAAAACTGACCAGGGCTTCCTCAGGGTTTTTGAGAGTAGATATAGGTTTTAATTGTGTATTAATTGAGCTTCTATGAAAATGGATACTGATTAGTGTAACTCTGCTAGAATGCATATTTTCTGAGCACCTAGGCTGCTGTTGATTACTATGTTCTATTATTATTAGGGTAGGGAGTCGGTGGGGAAGTTTACTAGTCAGTGACCAATGGGTCAGTTTAAACATAAACAGATTTGTCTCCAGGTTATGATACATAATATATATTTCATTCATTAATAATCAGTTCAGTAACTTGATTCAGATTGTACATAATGTAACTTCACTGAATACAAAATCAATCACTTTGTATTCTATTTTGATTAATTTACTATAAAAACAGGCTGAAAACTTCATTTTGATATAGACTTTAAAACACTTTAACAAGTCAACTTCAGACTAGTAAGTTAATAGTTCATATAAATGGGGGCATGGTTGATTTATAGAGTTCCTTTGAAAAGAAGCATAGTATTTAATTTTTAATTTAATAAATCTTTATTGTTCAGATTATTACATTTGTTTCTCTCCCTCCCACATAGCTCCCCTTCACTGAGCTCTCACCCTTCCCTCTGCCCTTAACTCCACACCACTGTCCTCATCCATAGGTGTACAATTTTTGTCCAATCTCCCCCTGTACCTCCCTAACCCCCTGCCCCCTGAGAATTGTCAGTCTACTTCCTTTCTATGCCCCTGATTCTATTATATTCACCAGTTTATTCTGCTCATTGGATTTTTAATTCACTTGATTTTTAGATTCACTTGTTGATAGATATGTATTTGTTGTTCATAATTTTTATTACCTTTTTCTTCTTCTTAAAGAATACCTTTCAGCATTTCATATAATATTGATCTGGTATAGATGAACTCCTTTAGTTTTTTCTTATCTGTGAAACTCTTTATCTGACTTTCAATTCTAAATGATAGCTTTGCTAGGTATAATAATCTTGGTTGTAGGTTCTTCCTATTCATCACTTTGAATATTTCTTCCATTCCCATCTGGTCTGCATAGTTTCTGTTGAGAAATTAGCTGACAAAATTATGGGTGCTCCCTTGTAGGTAATGAACTGTTTTTCTCTTGCTGCTTTTAATATTCTCTCTTTGTCTTTTGCTCTTGGTATTTTGGTGTGGTCCTCTTTGGATACCTTTTGTTTGGGGTTCTGTGTGCTTTCTGGACTTATAAGTTTATTTCTTTTACCAGGTGGGGGAAGTTTTCAGTCATTATTTCTTCAACTAGGTTTTTAGTATCTTGCTCTCTCTCTTCTTCTGGCATCCTTATAATTCTGATGTTGGTACACTTGAAGTTGTCCTAGAGGCTCCTTAAATTATCTTCAAATTTTTGGATTCTTTTTTATTTTTGCTTTTCCAGGTGAGTATTTTTTGCTTCTTTTATTTCAAATTTTTGACTTGATTCTTGTGTTTCTCTAGCCTGCTGTTAGTCTCTGTATATTATTTTTTATTTCAGTCAGTGTATGTTTAATTTCTAGTTGGTCCTTTTTCATCTCCTCTTAGGTCTCACTAAATTTATCCATCTTTTCTAGGAAATTGAAAGACCTTATAACTGTGGTTTTGAACTCTATATCCAGTCGTTTGTTTTACTCCATTTCTTTCGTTTGTGATCTCTTCCTTTGTCTCTGCATTTTTGCTGCTTCCCTGAGTTGGTAGAGTAGCTTTGTGTGGTAGGTGTCTTATATGGCCCAGTAGCTCCGCCTCCCCAGTTGCCTGAGATGGCCTCTCTTGGTGCATCCCTTTGTGGACTGTGTGCACAGCCTTGTTATAGTTAAGTCTTAATTGTTGTTGGTATCAGTGGAGGGACTTGACCTCCAAGCCTATTGGTTGTGAGGATCAGCTGTGTCTGTGCCAGGAGAACTTCTGTGCTTGAATCAGCCTTATGTTACAAGACTTGCAAGATTTCAAAAGCCTCATTGCTCAGTTTGGATGAGGTGGAGTCTCAGGGCTGAGCAGACAACCTTGGCTTCCTGTCAACCCTGCCCTATGCTGCCCCAGGGTCTCAGTGTCCCTTGGTAATCGCTGCAGCCCTCTCTGTGCACACTCACGCTCCTGTGCTTCAGACCGCTGCCTTTTGTGGTTCCCCTGAATTTTCGTGTGCTCCAGGGACCCATATGAGTCTGGGTTTCCAGGTTTTCGCCCGAAACTGGAGTGCAGTGCAGTTGGAACTGGATTTCTGCACAGTTGGGAGGTTCTGACCTCCTTCCACTAGAGAAAGCCAGTGGCATAATCAGCAGTCAGGCCTCTCTGTGTGGATTGGCATGCACTCCTTCAGACTACTGCCTTTTGTGTATGCCCTGAGTTTCCGTGCACTCCTCCTTTTTCACAACAGCCCAACTCCCCCTGTATGAGTCTCACCCATAACTGGGGTTTAGTACAGTCTGGAGTTTCCATCTCCATCCCACTAGGGGAAGCCAGCCAGGCACTTTGCCGCTTGTCCTCTCCGTGTGTGTATATCTGCTTACCTCAGCTATTTGCAGCTTCTCTGAGTCTCCGTGAGCCCCTCTCTTTTTTTCTAGTTGTATAATTTCCACTCAGCCAGCTTACCTGTGATTCTGAATGATGTCCATTCTGTCTTTTAGCTGTAGTTTTGAAATTGTTGAGTGAGGCAGCAGTGTTAGTGTTCACCTATGCTGCCATCTTGGTTTCTCCTCAAAAAACAGTATAGTATTTTAAAAGATTTATTTAAAAAATACTTTTGTGGAGAGAAAGGTTTAGTACCTTCCTCATTAATATGTCTTTTTTTTTCATTAGCATGCTTTTTTTAGGGGTGGAATAGCTTTTGGCCTACTTGTTGAAATTATATTGATCTCACACAAAAAGTCTAAGGTCTGTATTAAAAAAGACATCTAAACATGCAATTACTGTCTTCAAATACTTGAAGACATGTCATGAACCTGAGAGAGTAGCATTCTAGATTGTTCTAGTAGAGGCAGACTTTCTGAACTGTGGAAGAGGGAGATTTCCAGGGAAACTGAAGAATGTGTAACATTTAGAGAATAGAAGTAGCTGAGTTTTCTGAAATGGATGTTTATCACCCAAGGGTTCAAGTCTCTGATGTTAGATGCCCTCTCTTAGAAATGCCGCATAGGGAATTCTGCAGTGTGTGAGAAGTTAAACCACATATCTCTTCATTTCCCAGCAGCTCTAAGACTATATTTACTTGATAGTCATGGATATTAGTTGAATGATACTTCTTTAGAAACAGGTATCTATAAAAAGGCAATTTCTAATATGGCCTTAAAATGATGGCACTGGATTTACCTGGTAGAAGGTAGAATGGTCTTGTGTATTCCTTCCCTAAAGCATGACATTCCTGACAAGTGGTGCCAAAGACTGCCTTTTACTCAGGGAACCTGGATCTGTATAGGACATATGCACAACAAGTGTGACCTCAGAGCCTTCCAAATACTTGAATGCATTGTGTCAATCTCCCCCTCCGCGTGTCCCTTCTGCAGACAGAGCACATCACTTCCTTCCATCATTATTCAGAGTGTTTGATTTTGAGTCCCCACATTTTTTAGTAGATCTTATTTTGAATGTATCTCAGTGAGTGACTTGATCATCTTAAATATAGCTCTTAGAAATCATCAAAATATTGTAGGTCACAGTTTTAATGGTAGAGTGAGTCCATTACCTTTATTATTGGAATTTTGTTGCTCTACATGCTGCTTAAGATTGAATTAACATTTTTGGCAGCAATATCATGATTTTTTATGCACATAGAGCTTACAGCTTATTAAGAGTCTTAAATACTTTTCAGTCAAGCTATCATTTCTAGGGCACATTTTCCGAATCTTTCTCTTTTTGCAATAAATTCTCTTTTTATCCAGTGGAAAATTTTATTAAATTGAATTTGACTTGATCCAACCTATTCCAACATGTTGGGACATTTTCAGACTGCCATTGTGCCATCCTCTGTTAATAGCAGGTTTCTCACTTTTGAGGCACTTGTAAGTATTCAGTAAACATGGCATCTACATGTGGAATCAAATCAGTGATGCTGGACAAAAGCTAAGCAAGAGTTCCATGTTCCATCACTTTCATGTTGAACATGTTTTTCCTCTTCAGAGCCATCGGCACTTTCCTAACAGGTGGTCCAGGTATCAATTGTGAGTTCTCTGGATCTTGAGCATTGAGCCATAAAGTTATTGACAAGCCCTGGGTTACTGCTATCTCTCCTGTACATCTTCCAATCTCTCCTAGACTTGATGTGCCCCCCCCATCATGTGTTTATTCTTTTATATAAAAAAGTAGCTCTCTTTGCCAGAAAAAGCAAAAAAAACAAAACAACAAAAACAAACAAACAAATGAAAAAAACCTATTAACTGGCTCTACTCTTTCTCTGTGCTCAGTTATTTTGTTCCTTCTACCCCAAGTAAACTTTCTAACACTTTTCCTTTTCCTTTTGCTCTAGATATAGCTTTTAAAGATTGCACTGTCATGGGGTTTCTCACAAGTCTTCACTCACTTTACGCTTTCTATTCACATGATATTGTTCCTCCCTGGAGAGGACTTGCTTCACCATTGGTGACTTACCCCCCTTTACTCTGGGTAGGCACCCTCACAGAACTTGCCTTTGTCATGAGGCTCCTTATGCTGCCACATGACTTATTTAGAAACCTGTCCCCTGTATGTTGTCAGAATTTCATTTCAGAAAGTCTCCATATTGTCTTGAGATGCTCTTGTTTTTATGAGGCTCCAGCCTGAGATCTTGCTTACCTTTCCATGTAACGCTTGAAAATTACCTTTTCTGAAGTCTACAGTACCCATACGACTATGCTTAGCTCTTTCTTATTTTAGCTTCTTGAACTCTGAAATAACACAGCCACTTTAAAAGCATCCAATGTCCCCAAAACTCGAAGATCTTAAATTTTTATGACATTTAAATGCCACATTTATTTTCAAAATTGATTTATTGCTACCAAAAATATACTTGTCTTGCCTCTGCAAGTAGAATGCAAATGTTTTGTTTCCATCTCATGTTTGTTGGATGTTAGTACAATTTGCCATGTGCTAAACACCCTTTATGTATTTGTTGACTCAATGCCAACTCTTTCAAATATAATATATTTCAGTTAGAAATAATTTTATTAGTGTTCCCATGTTCCTAGTACTGTGTTGCGGTAAAATTAAGAAAAACATAAGAATGGTCTCTGTCTTCAAATTATTTAGTATACTAGAGGCCTGGTGCACAAAAATCAGGCACTGGGGAGTGAGGAGTGGGTCCCTCAGCCCTGCCTGCATGCTCTCATAGTCCGGGGCCCTTTGGGGGATGTCCAACTGATGGCTTAGGACCGCTCCCCAGGGGAACGGGCCTAAGCTGACAGTCAGACATCCCTCTGGTAGCCCTTAAGCTGTAAGTCAGACATCCCACGTGGAGGTGGGAAAGGCTCCTGTGACTGCTGCTGCACAGGCCAGCCATGAGCCAGCTCGTGGCTGAGAAGCAGTCCCCCTGTGGAAGCACACTGACCACCAGGGGGCAACTCCTGCATTGAGTGCCTGCCCCCTGATGGTCAGTGCACATCATAGCTACTAATCATTCCTGGTTGTTCTGCTGTTAGGGTCAATTTGCATATTACCTTTTTATTATATAGGATACTTATGAAAGTATAATAACAAAATAAGTAGCAAACAATATGAAACGACCAGTGTGATGATGTCTCTGTTTGCTTAGTTACTCACTTAACAATGACTTATTGAGCACCTACTATATTCCAGATTCCTTAATAGGCCCCTGGAGCACGAAGATAAATAAGAAATGGGACTTGTCCTTGAGGGATACCATCCAGTGGAAGTGATGGGGATGGGTAGTTGATAGGATTTTAATTGGGTACAGTGAACGCTAAGAGATGCACACACAAGGCACTGGGGAGGCCATAGGAAACAGAGACCAATGTGGTTTCTGCCCCTCAGAGAACACTTCACAGAAGAAGGGCAGGCATTTCAGTCAGGGACTGCTTTTTTATTAGGCAGCACAATGGAGGGCAGAACTCTTCATAAAGGGACCAAAACAAACTGAGTGCAAGCAGGGGGACCTGTGGGCAGTTCTGCCTGGGGGCATGTTTGCTCTGCATATTTGGTGGCAAGGGGAGGAGATGAGTGAGGAAAGCAGGGATTTCGATGGAGTGTTGAAAGCAATGGTTTCCCACTGGTGCTCTCTGGTGCCTTGGGACAGTGGGATGAGCGCTGTGGAGCACAGGGAAGCTGCTCTGTAGTGCTCTGGGCCTCTCGTCTGGACAGCTCTGCCTTTATTTCTTTCATCTGTTAGGCTTTGGAGTCAGCTTGTCTTGAAAGAATTGTTCTGAAGCCTTTTTTTTTTTTTTAATAAAATGAAGTCCAAAGGGGAAATCCTGATAGAGTTTAAACAGATGGGCAACATGATCATCCCAGAAGAGGGTAGAAGATAGGGAGCAGAAAGGCTAGTGAGGTGGATATTGCATTTACATGTTCAAGTCCTTCAAAATGTACTTGTTGCACACTGACCATGTGCGAGGTTAGCGTAGTAAGAGTGCGGACCTGGAGAGGACGGCAGTACAGAAAGAGCTGTGTGTCTGATGATTTGATCACAGAGGCAGGGCTTGAAGTGGTTCTTGAGGGATGTATAGGACATGAGGAGGGCTGAGCCTTTCCCTTGCTTTTTTCCTCCTTTGGACTCCTGATTTTGATGTCATTTCAAATGTATAAGAAGGTCGCATTTTGCTTTAAAAATAACTAAATCCTATAGAATGCTATGGAAAAGCACGGAAGCATTTGTAAACTGTATTTCTATTATGTTCTTATAATATTGGAGATAAAGATAATGACTATTTTGGATTCACAAGTAATCCATGCTGTGAACTTCCAGAACCTGAATTCTTAAGAATAAAATTACTCTCCGTTTAACCACGATGAACATAACTCTTTCCATCCCTGGGCCCTGTAGTTAACGTGAAGGACTCGCTGAGCCTGAGCCCTGCTTCCTGATCCAGGTGGGCAGAGAGCCAAGGGCTCCTAGGACATGTGGAGTCCACTCCGTTGAGCTTAACGTTGGATTATAAGATACCATACATCCGTGACAATCTTGAAGGAGCTGAAAATAAACATGCAAAAGCAATTGAAGAACTAGAATTCTATCTAGACAATGGGGATCGCTGAGAGTCCTTTGTGGCTCTCTGTGTGCCAGGCAGTGTGCCCATTCATCTTCTCATGTTATTGCAGGAAAGCTGTTATCATTCTCCCTTTACACATGAGGAACCTTCAGCTCAGAGTTGTCTTATAACTTGCCCAGACCACAGATAGTCGGTGACAGGGCTGGCTTTCAACCCAGGGATGAGCACACTCCAAGAACATAGCCTTAGCCACTAATGCCATATTGTCTCCTGAGGCTTCAAGCCCCTGCTCAGAGCAGAGACTTGGCCAGAGACTCCTCTGGGAGGGGCTTATGGGAACTTGACAGTGTCATGCAGCCAGCTCAGCTCCAGACTCTCACAGCCCTCTCCCGGGGGACTGCCCTGTGACACTGCTCCATCCGTTAGGAATTGTGCTCCACTGGTAGCAGCGAAGATGGGAAAGTCTTCCCTCTCATGTGAAGAAAGCCTGTAAGAAGGCAATTCAGGGCAGGCAGGTGGACGTCCTGTGGGCACGAGGAGCCGGGGCTCTTTTATGTTTTTCTGCCACCGTCTTTAGCACCAGTCAGAAGAATGATGGCCACTGAACCTCCAGCAGGCAGGAAAAAAGGGGTTCGCAGCAGCTTGTCAGCTCATTACAGAGCCTTCTCTGTTAACTTCTCATTGCCCCAAATATAGTCCCATAATCACATGTAAGTGCAAAGGCACCTGGGAAATGGAATCTGTTAGCTGAGCACATTGCCTCTGTAAACAAAAACAAGATTATTGCAGTGGAAGAGGGGAGAATGGATATTGAAAAGACAGCTCATTTTCCTACCAGGAAGTGTATGCAGTTTTTTTTTTTTTTTCCCCTGGGATCAAAAGCTGCCCTATGGAACCTGTGCTGGATCTCTACTCTGGCTTAGGTGTTGAAAATGG
>PVJN01035664.1:9547-22051 GCA_004026805.1 Lasiurus borealis | reverse complement strand
CCCCCCCTCCACTGACCTGGTAGCCCCTAACTGTCCCCTCTGCTACCTGACCACCTCCAACTGCCCTCCCTGCTAGCCTGGTTACCCCAACTGCACCCCTGCTGGCCTGGCACCCCACGCAGCCTGCTGTTCAGTTATTTGGCCATCCTCACTAACACCCCTGCCAGCCAGCTTGCCCCACACCACATGCTGTTCAGTCTTTTGGTTGTCTCTCACTAACTCCCCTGCCGTCCTGGTCATAGGCAGCCATCTTGTGAGGGCATGAGGGTTAATTTGCATATTACCTCTTTATTATATGGGATAGATAGAGACAGATAATCTCACATTTTGGGTTGTTGGTTGTTATTGTTTTGTTTTGTTTTTTTTCATTTTCACTCTCATTGTCATCATGAAATAGGAATAGCAACTCAATGCCAGAATCTACTTTTTATTTTTTCAGATAACATAAAAGTAAATGACTCTTCTACCACCAAAACTCTTCTTTGAGAGCAATTTTCCAATGCTTTAGACATTTTCAGTATGGTATTTTATCACAATTGGGTTTTGTATCTCTAAACCACAAGACTGGTTTTTGGAAAACAAATTCTAAGGTAAGCATAAAATGCTTACAAAAATAAATAATATAAAAAATAAAAGAAAAATGCAATTGATAACATACTTGAGATTCCGGGAGGCCTAAGAGATCATCCACTTATGTATCTTAGGGACATGAATAATGCGTGTTAGTGTAGATTTTAAAAATATTTAGGAGACAGGGTATTATATATGTCAATTAAAATAGAGTTATTTGTTAGACTTATTTATATTTTTGAAAATTTCAGATATGTTAGTATTTCTTAATTACTGGTCCTGATTTGTTTATACTTCTTTGCAATAATGATTGTGAAAATAGTCATCAGTGCTTGAGTGTGAAAGAAAAAGAAGAAAAGAAAAGAAAAGAAAAGAAAAGAAAAGAAAAGGAAAGGAAAGAAAAGAAAAGAAAGCCCTGGCTGGTGTGGCTCAGTGGTTGAGTGTCAACCTATGAAGCAGGAGGTTATAGTTCAATTCCCGGTCAGGGCACATGCTGGGTTTCGGTCTAAATTCCCAGTGTAGGGCATGGACAAGGCAGCGGATCATTGATTCTCTCTCATCATTGACGTTTCTATCTCTCTTCCTCTTCCTTCTTCTCTGACATCAATAAAAATATATTAAAAAGAAAAAAATTAAAGAAAGTCACTGAAAATGTAACAGGAAAATCATACTTGGTATTTTGATTTGGATGTCCTAGATGTTAATCATGGCAGTGTTTCTATATTAAATCACAGAAATGTCATCAATTGTTATTTTTTGAGTGACATTATGTCAAATAAGAACCAACGAGTGAAGGTGGTAAAAGCTTAGGACTTCTGGATGGCTGATTTATACAAAATGTGAAAAATAAAGAGCAGACTTTTAGCTAGAAATTATAATACTCCTTACATGTGTGCATCCCTCAGTTATTGGGAAAGTGTTGACTGAACTGGGACAAATTTCAGACCCAGATCCATTGCAAGTATCTAAATTCAGGCCAGTGGTTCCCTAATCTGCTACTTATTTACTCAAGTCAGGGAACTACCCTATATTTGAGGAGCTCTAAATCCTGCTTTAGGACTTGGCTTGTTTAAATGGTATTAGACAGGATCGTGTCAACTATAACACCCCTTATTCAAGTATCTAAACGATATAAGAGGTTGATTGCTTAGACTGCCCTTGAACCTCAAGGAATATTATCAATTGCGTTTTCATGAACATTTTATACTTCTAATTTTCATAAGCATTTTATACTTACCCCAGAATTCATTTTCCACTCAACTTAGGAGTGTGGCTAAAGAAAGTGAAAAGTGTAGCTGTAAATTTTTGTACTACTGCTTTGGTATTATCTTGCATAGTTTTCCTTTAAGTAGCTACTTCCCATCTTTTTCTCTACTCCGTCTATTGACAACCATGTGAAACAATGGTGTCACTCACTGGATCCTTCTATGCATGGTGACCAGGTGGCCTCCAGGAAGATGCCTTTAAATGCTTCATACTCAGCAGCAGCAACTCTGCCTCCCATTGTTCTGCCGCACTTAAAAATCCCCTGCTGGACCAGGCATGGCTCTGTGGTTGAGTGTCAACCTATGAACTGGGAGATCACAGTTCGATGTCCATGTTGCAGAATCGATCCCCAGTGGGGGGCATGCAGAAGATAGCCTACTGATGATTTTCTCTCATCATTGTGTGTTTTTTCCTCTCTCCCTCTCCCTTCCTCTCTGAAATCAATAACAAAATATATATACTTAAAAATAAAACTTATACTTCTCCACAAACATATGATAAAATATGATTATCAAACACCTAATGAAATATTACTAGTACATTCCATTATAGACATCACATGCAAAGAGAAATCTGAAAATTAGAGTTCATTAGTAAAATAATAATCATTGCTGTTGAGAAACCTGGAAACCATGCCAAGGTGAGGGATGGCAAGAGAAACCACTGAGCATGAAAAGAGATGAGGGCAGGATTAAGGAGGAGAGTATGAAAGAGAGAAAATGAGAGAGAGGGTGGGAGGGAGAGGGAGAGGAAGAGGGAGAGAAGTGAGTGAAAGAGAGACAGGAAAAGGGAGAGAGGGAGGTAAGAATGGATGGAATTGGTTGGGGGGAGCATGTTAGCTACCTTCAAATATGAGAGAGTTCACAATAAAGCCTGCATTGTTTGCTAAAGGAAAAGAATAAAGCTCTCAATGTGGAAACAGTTAAATTACCCACGTCTTGCAAAGTGACATCCCTATTATTGTAAATATGCAAAAAAAGGGCTGGAAAACCCCTCTCAGCGCTGCTTAGGAGACGCCTTTGTCGTTTCTAATCTGGGCCAGCTCACCGCTTTCCGAACTTGAGTTTGGACACGAAATACTGGGGATCCTGTTGAAATGCCAATTCTGACCAAAAAGGCCTGGGGAGGGCCTCAGATTGAGTATTTCCCATAAGCTCCCGGGTGATGTCCCCACTCCTCACCCGGGCAACACACTTCCAGTAGCGAGGGCCCGGGTGATCTCTCAGGTGCCTTCTCTCCATCAATACTGAGCACCTCCTCAGCCCAGCAGGGAAAGAGAGAAAATCGCAAGTCAAGAGTTAGCTACGCCGCACACTTAAATTTCATTGATAAAATAGCTAAAACCACCCTGTCTTTTTTTGCGAGGCAGAAAATAGCTGGAAAACAACACTTCAGAGATAATAGCATAAGCGCTTGGGATAATGATACTAAAATGCCCTCCAAGAAAATTGGCAGCAGTTCCAGACTCAGACCCCGGCACAGACAACTGTGAGGAAGGAGCCTGAGAGCGAGTGCAACCGCTAATATTGAAATTGAACCCTGCCAGCTCACATCATGTCCACACAAGCCAGCGTTGAGGGGACGCAGATGGACTGAAGAATTCCTCAATGAGACAAGCATCGGGCTATGTTGCATCGCCGGGCCGCGGTGGGAGTGGAATTACACACCCGTACACTGGGCTGTTTTGTCTTCCTTTTGACCTTTGCACTCGGGCAAAACCCCAAACGGAAGGAGAGCTGGCATTTGGGCTGCATCTCATGCTACTTTTTTAATCAGCTGCGAGATACCGCTGCCCCGGGGAACACTGCGCCCTGTTCTGTGCAAAAGGCTTGACCGCGGGCCAGCTGCAGGGCTGACACTCGGTCAACAGGAAGGGAGCGTGGACAAAAGGTCCAAGTTGAGGAATGCCTCTCCGGGTTTTAGCTTGAGACAGAGCCGAGTCGAAACTCAGTTTCTGAGGCCGGAGCCAGAATTGAAATGAGCTCACAGGGCTAACTGTGGGCTTTTTGGTAAAAAGGATTTTTTTAAAGTGACGGTCCCCACCATAGTCATATATAGAAAAAAAAAGCCAAAATGCAAGAGAGGGATGTGAATATCTTAATAAAATGTACTGTCCAATTACATTTAAAATATGTTCGTTAATGATTTGTTCACTACAGGAAATGTATCCTTTTGGTACTTTCTGCTGTTCTTTGAGGTCATTCTTAAGAATTTAAAGAGAACCGCCAAAACTGGTGTGGCTCAGTGGATAGAGCATCAGCCCTCGGACTGAACAGTCCCGGGTTCGATTCCGGTCAAGGGCCTGTACCTTGGTTGTGGACACATCCCAGTAGGTGTGCAGGAGGCAGCTGATGAATGTTTCTAGCACTCTATCTCTCTCTCTTCCTCTCTATAAAAAAAATCAATAACATATATTAAAAAAAAATAATTTAAAGAGAACAACTCATATTTCCAGGCTAAAAAGTTTTGTGAAATCAGGGTTTGGTGCGTGTATTTTAAAGGAGCATTATGACCCCATAGGTATCATCAGGGGCAGCTGCATTTCCTTTATCTCTGCAGGCTGTTGTGTTATAAGGTACTGAGTTTCACTGAAACCTTCGTCAGTTTTGTAGCCAGACCAATCCAAATTCAAATGCCATTTCTGCCACTTACTGGGTGTGGCATATGAACTTGGGTTTTCTCTTATTGAAATTGGACATGATAACAGTTGACAACAAATAGCTAACCAGAAATGATACTAAAAATGAAATACATTGGAAATTTTTATTAGGATGCTCATAGGCTTGCTGTGGTCATTCAAGGAGATCACATACATAAAAAAATTTTAAGTATAATTAGCCATCAACGGTAGTCTGGTAATAGAAAGTAGCTATCTATGTAAGACTATTTGCCTCATTAAAGTTAACTTTCCAGGAATCAACATGACTCTATTCCCGAGAATGTAGAGCAAAGGATGCTCCCCTAGATAACATTGGAGATGTCTAAAGAAGATATCCCTGGATATTTGACCTTAAGAATATTGCCTTCCAAAAAAAATGTAATATTCAGCTATAGAGCTGAAAGTGCTTATAAGTTGAAAAACATAAAAAAAAGAGGAAAAAATAAAGTTGGAAAAACAAAAACCCAAGTGGTTATGCAAGTTTACTACATGATATTACAATCAGGAAAACCATTTTTTCCCCCAAGAATGTTTAATGAGCACCTGCTACATGGAGTGCCCCGTACTAGATGCTCGAGGAATTAGAAAGGCAAAGATCTCAAGAAGCAGGGGTGTGTGGTAGTTAGGAGAATGGATATTGCAGCTGGAGAGCATGGATTTGAATTGCTCAGTGTGTTAGAGGAATTATTGTGCTGCAGTTTCCCCATCTGGAAAATGGGGTGATAATTTTAGTTACATTACATGAGTCTCCTGAGTATTTACAAACTAATTATATGGACTGCATACAACAGTGCTGGTATTCAATAAAGTCAACAAGTGTGTGCCCAGCACTAATCTAATATCTAAAATGCCATAAAAGAGGAGAGGTACTAGGGAAGGGCCATGGAAGTTCTGAATACAGAAGAACTTGGCTGTGGGCTGGTTCATAATCTGTTGACCTACAGACTCATTCTGCTCTGTGTCCTTGAGGAACTACATTTCCCAGGCTCCTTTGCCAGATAGATCCCAGTAGACTTAGTCAATGGAAGGCACTGGCAGAAGAATAAAAGCTTGAAGAAAAAAAGACAATGTACTTTTTTCTTCTATAGTGTCTCCCACTGGTCCTAGCTCCACCAGATACCCTTCCTGTAGTTCTTGCTTTCACTGAATGGCCCCAACTCTAGATTATGGAAATCCCATCTTCTTCCACCTTGTCTAGCTAGAGGTAGTGAATATCTGCCCATGTCCACAAAGTCATTTGGTCTGGCCCTGCCAAGGTATTGGGGGTGAGTTAATTAAATGTTTGACCAAACATAGCAGGCTAATTTTTAAGTTGATAATTTTGTATGGCCCACAAATGGTGCTATAAATATCCAAATATGCCTTGGTAAAAAAAAATAATAATTATAATTATAAGGTTCCCCACCCTTGGCTAGACCTAAGGTGCTTTGCACTTTCCTGTAAGTCCACTCCCTCTACCCCTGCAGACCTAGATGTGTTAGCATTTCCTCACTGTCCTAGCCTCTAGGTTGCCCCTCTAAGGGTTGTGTTTAGCTTCTTAGTTCTTCTATCTCTATGCAAACAACCTCCTCTATGAACTGCCTGGAGGCATTTCCGTTTTCCTGACTGGACTCTGACTATCAAGTGCTATAAAGCAAGCTAAGTCTTGTAAAATGGGCAAGACAAGGTTATGCCAAAATGGAGATAAAGAACGTTCCAAATTGACTGCGTGCCCAAACCAGAATAAATAAATCATGATCTTAAACTTTCAACAAGGAGGTCAACAATAGTTCTATTTTGTTAAATACACAAGGCTGGCTGTGGCAACCTTATGTCTGAGCTGGTAAAGACTTGCAGACCTAGCCTGTAAGGATGCAAATTCAAATCCTGGTTCCGTCGCTTACTGATTTTCTGCCTCTTCTTGCCTCAGTTTCCTCCTCTGAACAACAGAGATTATAATAGCCCTGATGGATAAGTGAGTTAATTTACACAAAGAATGGAGGACAGGGGCCAACAGTGCTCTCATTTCCTTGATCCCATTGAAAAGCAGAAAACAAATTTGTCAGCACAGATTTGTACATAATGAGCTCAATTTTCTGGCATTTCAACTCAAAAAGGAAGCTTAAGACCATTAAGAATGAAATAGTTTTTAGAGAGACAAACCCGCAGAGGACTGGAGCACAGCTATAAGATCAATGTTGTTCCCAGACTTTACCTGACTCAGGGTAGAAGCTAAGCAAGGAGTGAAAGAGCAGAGATCCGGGACCTATGTTTTGCTCTCTTCCAAAGTAGGGAAAACCAATCAAAATCTTATTTCTTTTAAAGATATTAACAAATATATTAAGTCACAGGCGCAATAAGAAATAACTATACTAGGAAACATCACAAAGTCTCAGGATCACAACACCTACCTGAGATCTAGGCCTTATTCTAGGTTCTGAGGATACTGTAGCATACAACTGTCCCATCATGACACTCTATGCTAGTTGGGAAGATGGAAAATAGTATATACTACTTAATACAACTTAAAATACTTAGTACAAGAAAGGATGGGAAGAAATGCAATAGAATGTCTGGGTTAGGAAACAAATAATAAAGTCGGGTAAGAGTAGGAAGTGGCAGGCTGCTATTTTAGATAACCCTGCCAAGGAAGCGACTCTTGAAAAGATGACATTTGAGCAAAGACGGAACACAGAGAGAGGTGACCCCGGAGCGTCTTGGTGGAAAGCATGTTACAGGCTGATGGAACAGTTAATATTTGTTTTGACAGAACCTTGACTCCAGTAGGGACTACCTTATGACATGAGAGTCCTTACTAACTTCCCTCAGTAGAATTAAACACAAATGAGACATGATGGGACTCCATGAGGCAAAAGAACATGCATCATGGACATCACAAAGAAAGCAGCACTTTCAATATTCTGCTGAGAAACAGCCAAAAAAAAAAGGCATAATTATCCTTTATGTTAATTTATGTATGGTACATATGCATTCTCTGAAATTAACAAACACTATTCCTAATAGTGTTTATCAAGTTAAACTATCTCCACCAATAAGAAGATATACTAAATATTTTCTTAATTTAGGTTAGCTAATGCCTTGTATAAATCTTGCACAACTCTTATTTGTTAGCCTGCTGCGGTGATGGTATGCACTTGCCTTCTTGAATTTGTGCATGGGACACATGCATTAATTTGTGCAAGGTAACGCAGTTCTCAATACAAATCTGTGCAAACTTACTAATATATATTTTCCTTTTAGTGCACTTTGTTTCTAAGTCACTGAGCCAAGGCAGTTAGTTGGCTAGGCCAAAATCTTTAGTAGGTCATTCAAGGATTTCTCTTTTTCGCCTTCCTATCCTCCACCTCATCCTTTCCATGATGGGGTCATCTTGACCTTCTAACACTTCTTGAATCTCCAATCTTCTCCATTTACATAGTCCCTCTCTTTCACTCACTCCTCTCCTTCTCCTTCTCCCTCTCCCTTTCTCTCTCCCTCTACCCCTCCCTCATTTTCTCTCTCTCTCTCATTTTCTCTTTCATACTCTCCTCCTTTAATCCTGCCCTCATCTCTTTTCATGCTAAGTGGTTTCTCATTTATAGTTCTACAGATGATTTTCTTCTTCTCTTAGATTAGTTGATGTCCCAAGATTAGTTCCCAGTAGGTAATATAACTAGGGATCTCTTAAAACAGAGGAACATATTGCTTTCTAGAAGAGTTGTATAAATTTGCATTCAATGATCAATAGAAGATAAAGCAATTTCATTGCAACATTGTCAGTTCAGGCTATTACTAGCTTTGGGAACACAGAAGGCAATTACCCATTTCCATCTCTCTACCCCAAACCCCATCAGCCTTGCTCACTTTGATATCCCTATTAAACTCGTTTTTTGTTTTTTTGTGTGAACATCATAATACATTTTTTATGGGGGAATTGAATACTCTATTAACGGACACACACATATTATAATGTCATCTTTGCCACCTTACGACACAGTATAAGTGGACTCCTGCCTTCGGCCAATTACAAACTGTGAATAAGCTTATAAAAACATACCTATTTTGAAAGACGAACAAAGAAAGTGGTATGAAGTATGCTGACAAGGTGAAAATGGGCACTTAAACTTTAGACATTCCCTGCCATGGTGAAAAGAGAGTTGCTAATCGACCTGAAAAACTGTAAGTGTTTTCACGGTCTTTTCCGTTAAAGAATGTGTCTTAAATCATGGCCTTATTTTTGCTATGGAAGAGGTCAAGAGAAGATATACTAGTACATACACATTTACTAACAATGTAGCAATGACCCTGACACTCAGATCATCATCTCCTGACCTTTCAGTCTGTTTACACCAACTACTTAAATTTTCACAGATTTTCTACTATTATAACAAACCCAATATATTCTCATCCAATGTGTTATTTTGTCCATAAGGCTAATCTTCCTTCATTCTCCACATCTCTGTTAAAACCATACTCACTGACCCAGTTGCTAAAGTCACAAACTACAGCATCTTCCTTGATTTCTCCTCTTTCCAGTCTGTCTCATCTTATTGGTGCCCAAGTCTTATTGATTCTCATCTCTGACGTTTGTCCCCATTTTACCTTTTCTATTCCCCAAGCTTTGTCCATGACCTCTCCAACTCTCATATAGATCAATGTCATGTCCACTTTTGCAATATTCTCTTTCTACCAGTACCTTACTTTTTTTTCATTTACATTCTTTATTGTTGAAAGTATTACATATGTCTCCTTTTCCTTCCATTCACCTCTCCCCAACCACTCCTGCCCCCCAGCACAGGCAGGGGAAGATGGAGGATGAGGGGGTCGGGTAAGAGATCAACTAGTTCCTTATTTGATTACTGGCTGGCAAAGTGCTTAGTTATAAAAACAATTTCCAGCCTCACCTGAGTAGCACAAACCCGCATCTATGATACAGTTTGGGGTCAATGACACAGAAGTGGCAATCTGTGGAACAAGGACACATTCAGCTGCCACTTGTGTTTTGCCCTTTAGCTTCCTCATTGTTTTCAGCCTGAAATGTAAATGCATGTGGAAATGGAGCAGCTATCTGCAGCCACAGGCAAAAGGCAGAAGAGAAAAGGCAAACACAGGCAGGTGAGTGCTGAGTTCCTAATGATGGAGTTATCACATTGGCTCTGAATTACCTACCTTCCTTTGGTCTCCCTCTAACAGTAGGGGGAATACAGTTTAAATCACTGATCAGCCCCTTGTAGTCTATTACACTAAAAAAGGAATGCAAGGGAAAGGATCCTTTCTCCTACCCTGTCTCCTGCATCTAGCTTATTCCTCCTCTGTCATTCTCAATTATTTAGCTAGAACTGACTTTCCAAAGCATAGTGCTAACCACATTATTTTCCACTCTCTCCTTGATTAGTACATCTCTCCTTGATTCCCATTGCCTATGTAGGATGCTCTTTGCTCTTACTTTTATGCAAGAAACCTCCCAATAAGACTTGAGTTTGCATTTCGGGTTACATCATTTACTGTTCCCATATATGCCAAAACTCTACTTTTAATCCATCAGAAAAACACCACACACTGCTACCACATTCTGCCATGTTCTTTGCTCTCCAGATGAATCTTTCTCTGCCACCTCTGATAAGTAAACTTCCATTCATTTTTGAGTATCAAGCTCAAATATTGCTACTTCCCTAAAAGCTTCTTCTGTGCTTTTTTCAAAAGTAGGGGCAATTTAGACAGTTCTTCATTTTTGCCTAAGAGCAATTTATTTGTAGCACTACTGGATAGCTGTTAAGAGCTGATCATTTGAACTGCTTGCACTCGGACTCTGAGGTTTGGAGGCCAAATGATCTTGAAAACAGAGTCTTGGTATCCTCATCGGTGAAATGCTAATAATCTCAGCATTTTCCTCATGGAACCATTGGGAAGATTCTGTGAGTTAAGCCATGTAGAGTCATTAAAAGAAGATCTGACATGTATCAAGTGTTCACTGGCTATTGGATATTATTATTAGCTATTATGCTCATATTATTTTTCAGTTACACATTTATAGTACCTGCCTCTCCTACCCACTGAGTACTTGGGTATATGCAACAGATCCTCCCTATTTCTTATTCCCAGTGCCAAGCACAAGATCGGCCAAAAATACACATTTGACAAATGTTAGACGCAACAAATTCCACTGATCAAGGGGTATGTGAATCCCACTCATTGCTAAATGTCAGCCTCAGTGTGCATGTTAACCTGTTATATTGTTACAGAACACCAGAATAATCAAACCATGCTCAGAGAGTTTGGAGTTACATTTATTACGTGCGGGTCCAGAGGAAAATGTTTCTCAAATTCTGGGCCCCAACATGCAGAAATTTTCCATATTTATATGTTTTTACTTTCTTTGTCTCCCAAATATGGCATGTTTCCCGCCCCTTTGCAAGTTCTTAAAGGACCCCTATGTGCTGAGGCCTTGAGACCTCAACCAAAGGCCTGGCCTGGTGCCAGCACTGATAATTTTGTCCAGGGAAGGTTTAATGGCCTCTCTGAAGTGAGAATAGTCTTATTTTCCTTATTATTTAAGTAAGCAAACATTTACAGAAGCCAATAACAAGGTTAACATTTCAAACAGCAGTTTTTATATAAGATGGTTTCTTCAGTATTTGTTAAATAAGAGAACTGCCACTAATCCCTAGCATATCTTTTTAGAAAGAAGATCATTGAGGTAGAGGAGCAATTACCTCCATGGAAGTCTGAGTAGCCTTACTGATATAGAAAAAAGTCAATTATGGCAATGGAGCCTACATAACTTCTCATAAAATAGGTAAAAGAAAAAACCCTAAAAATGTACAGAGATGGAAATTATATCCATCATTATGTCCGCAACGCAGATTTTTTTATTTGTTTGTAATACTTTTTTTTTCATTAACTGTTTTCCATTGATTTCCTGGAGAGAGTGGAAAAGGGGGGATGAGCGAGGGGGTAGGAGAGAGAAACATTGATGTGAGAGAGATACATTGACTGGCTGCCTCCTGCCACAACTAGGACTCAGGATTGAACCTGAAACGGAAGTACATGCCCTTGACCGGCAATGGAATCCATAGGTTGATGCTCTAACCAACTGAGCAACACCAACCAGAGCTTCGGCATAGTTTTAAATTCAGAGAACAACGCAGACATGTTAAAGAATTCCATAGATCCAAAGCGTCTGGTACCATCAGGTGCCACCATTTGAGCCTACTGCACTGCTGAAGTGCATGCACCTAAGGGCCTCTAAACAGGCCGGGAGTGATGCTAGGCATGAGAAATACAGAAACCGAGTAAGATCCTGAGGACGGGGGAGGGGACCCCGGGCACAGTGCATTTCACAGACTGATGGATGCCCTTTTTTTCCTCCAGAGCCTGCTCATGCCAAAGGAAGTGATGGGTGCTGAGTTTTGAGGCCACATCCGGCACCTCCTCCTGCTCAGATTCGAAAACAGCACGGCAGGAAGAAAAGCGGACAGTGAAATTAGGAAAGGAAGAAAGCACCTTTTTACAAGCTTCCCTGTGGCCCCAGCATCATTTTATTTCAAACGGAAGGTGACGGAAATAGGTGCCTCACAGAGAGGAAATTTACAGGCCCTCTGCACGCTTCTCCCACAAACCCTGCCTCCTCCCCTCCTGCCCCCCCAAACCAAGAGAAATGGAAACAATTTATAGAAGTTACTAAAGGAACTGCAGAAATCCTGGCAGGGTAATTAATGAGGGGCAGGTCAGTCACCCATGTTAAAAAAGAAAAGAAAAAATCAAATGTAAAAACTCATGGCTTTGTCAGGAACGTGGAGGTCCTTAGACTGGAAGCAATTTGTACAGCGACTATTTTGACCACGCAACTTCCTGATCTCCGTTCCCATAAAGGCTGGGCGGGGGCCAACGGGAATGATTCTTGTCAGCTGCACAGATACCGGCCACAGAGGAAATAAAGGGATTTTAAACACTGCAGTCATTTCCTTTGCTTCTCAGCTCTTGTTGGAGGGGGAGGAGGGAAAAAAAAAAAAAAAAAAAAAAAAACAAAA